>JARFXV010002394.1:0-61546 GCA_031761425.1 Cosmopolites sordidus | reverse complement strand
ATATATATATATATATATATATATATATATATATATATATATATATATATATATATATATATATATATATATATATATATATATATACAATATATATATATATATATATATATATATATATATATATATATATATTATATATATATATATATATATATATATATATATATCCTACCTGAAAATTTTATACTTGTAAAAAAACTTTTGGTTTCAATTCGATTTTTCGGTAGAAAAAATTAGTAAACCACTTTTGTAGGGTATTAAATTTGCTACAAAAAAAGTTACTGAGCAAACGCTGTCCGACCAACAGTTTTTGAGTTATAGAGCTTGAAAAGCAAATGTTAATAATGAAATCTCCTTCAAATTGGAATTTATTGATCTTACATTAACCATTAACTTACAATGAGCACTATGAAGCTATTACATTTTTAATTTTAGAAACTATTCATATTTAGTAAATAAATATGATTTTTTTTTCAATAATTACTATGAAATAATAACACCATCAAATAATTAAAATTAAAATTTTCGCGCATATTATATTTTAAATACTCTACAGTTTATACCGTATGGTATGATACCATTGCTGCCGATATGGGACATGTGGTTTTACGCTTTCCCCCGTATTACTGTGTTTTTTATCCAATTGAGCATATGTGGCATCAGGTAAAATGCAATGTTCGAGCAAAAACATCTCTCCAACTCTAAGTGCAAGTGCTGCAACATTAATCAGGAAGGTTGTAGATAGTATTCCCAAAAAAGTTTACTAATAATATAGAACCACTTATTATTAATGGAGATCAAAGTGACAGTGAGAGTGAAACCGAATTAAATGTATAATTAAATTTAAGTTTAATTTTTATTGCACCAGGTGTCCCATTAAGGATGGATCGCGGCCGTATCTTGAAAACTATTTATCCTACAGCTTTGGGAAAAAAAAAAATTGTACTAAAAATGATCATGAGAAATTCACCAAAAATATTTTTAAGCTTCTAAAACGACCGCAAGAGGGCGTGACGAGCTAAACATTTTTAAAAATAATTTTTTTTTTGTGTATTTTCAAGTGTTAACCGAGTAAGAAAAATTCTCAGTTATAATTAGCAAACTGTCTCCTACAACTTTGTTTTATGACATTTTGTCGTAACTTCGCGAATAAAGAAGTGGGGGGGAGATATCTGGGAGATAAATTATTTAGTTTATAAATGAAACCGCGAGGTGGCGCTACATTCAACAATAGTGTTTTTGAAGTTTTGTTCAGTTTTTTCAAATGGAATGGTACAGCTTTTACTACATGACAAGAAAGGTAATTTAAAGAGAAATCGTCCAGTGAAAACCCGAAATCGATATCTCTGACATGTCAAGAGATATTTCGATTTTTCTGAAAAAAATCAGTTAGTTTTCATTTTTACCGTAATATTAACTTAAAAAGTGGTCTTAATATTTAGGTCGCAATCGCAATCGCAACCGCAACAATTTTATTTAAAAAATAAAATTATCTATTCAGTATCAATCATCATAAATGATCTAATCCTGACCTTGATAATATTTTCTAATTTAATTACATAAGCGGAAAAAATGCCTTTCCCCTATTGTTGCATTTTCTCTTTTGTGATGCTTAAATACTACTTGACAGAATATTGAAATCAGTCATTAATAAATATACCTACTCTTTCTTTTAAACTAAATGAATGGATGAATGAAACTACTGTACTTAGGTACATTACACAGAGTATAAGAAGGGAACCATGGAAACAAACAAAAACAGTCAAACTAACTTGTCAGTTTTGAAATACATTACATTTTTAACATTGCATTTATTGATTATTAATAATTATTATAATAATATCTAACAATGCCTTTTACGAATAACGAGGCCTATGACATGTTGGCGGTGTATTTCCAATGTTTTGAAAATACATGTATTGCAGAGCGGCAATATGCAAGTCAATATCCCGAAAGAAGGCATTATTCGAAGAAGGTGTTTACACGTCCAGCAAGACGCTTACGAGAAACAGGAATTGTGCATCCAGATCCAGTCCGCACCAGGTTACGTTTGATTCGTAATGGAGATAATGTCATAAATGTTCTGGCTTATGTCGAAACCAACCCCCATTTAAGTATCAGACAAATATCTGAAGAATTAGGTGTTAGCAAGACATCCGTTCATCGAATCTTAAGAGATAACAAGCTGCACCCCTATCATGTTGTCTTACACCAAGCCCTTTTGGACAACGATTTCGACAGACGGTTAGACTATTGTCACTGGTTAAAAAATATGTGTAGTGGAAATAAACAATTCTTAAAACGCATACTATGGACTGATGAAGCTACTTTTAGCAGTGATGGAGGCGTTAACTTACATAATATGCACTACTGGGCAGTTGCTAATCCACACTGAATGTTAGAAATCAACCACCAAAATAGATGGAGTGTGAACGTATGGTGTGGTGTTTTGGGAGACAAAATTATTGGTCCCTTTATTTTTAATGGTCATTTGAATAGTGAAACATATTTAAATTTTTTACAAAATGGACTGCCAGAACTAATGGAAGATGTTTCGTTGGAAACAAGAAGACAAATGTGGTACCAGCATGATGGATGCCCTGGCCACTTCTCGCAGGTGGTTCGAAACTTCTTGGATGCTTCGTTTCCAAATCGTTGGATAGGACGGGGTACTTTATTTTCGTGGCCGGCGCGCTCACCGGATTTGACAGTCCTCGATTTTTACTTGTGGGGAAAACTAAAAGACCTTGTTTTTCAAACTCGTCCTACCACACGAGAAAACATGATTGAAAAAATTCAAAATTCAATAACCAGCATTTCAAGAGCGGAAATTAAAGCTGCCGTTTTTAGTATTCGTCGAAAAATAAATCTTTGCATTTCTAAGGATGGAAGGCATTTTGAACATTTAGAAAGGCTTTAAAGTTCAGATTCTGTTAATTATTAGACTGTTAATTTTATTTGACTGTTGTTATTATTATTATCTTCGTTGTTGGCCCATTGGCCTTTAAACACGCTCCAAATTAATATGGCACGAAGAATTTGGACCAGTCCTAAGCCTGGGTAAAGTGTGAAGGAAGGCAAACATTAAGTTAATATTTTTTTAACTTAATACAGGTAGTAGTGAAATAATAACTGATTTTTTCAGAAAAATCGTAATATCTCTTGACATGTCAGAGATATCGATTTCGGGTTTTCACTGGACGATTCCTCTTTAAATTACCTTTCTTGCCATGTAGTAAAAGCTGTATCATTTCATTTGAAAAAACTGAACAAAACTTCAAAAAAACTATTGTTGAATGTAACGCCACCTCGCGGTTTCATTTATAAACTAAATAATTTATCTCCCAGATTATCTGATTGTCCCAGCAATTGCCTTTTAAATGAATCCAAATTGAGGAAAATCGGTTAAGGCAAACGGACGACTTTTTATCTCAATAGGTAAAACTCCCCCTTGCCCCTCTATTCGTGAAATTACGACAAAATGTCATAAAACAAAGTTGTAGGAGACAGTTTGGTAATTATAACTGAGAATTTTTCTTACTCGGTTAACAGTTGAAAATACACAAAAACATGATTTTTAAAAATGTTTAACTCGTCACGCCCTCTTGCGGTCATTTTAGAAGCTTAAAAATATTTTTGGTGAATTTCTCATGATCATTTTTAGTGCAATTTTTTTTCCCCAAAGCTGTGGGATAAATAGTTTTCAAGATACGGCCGCGATCCATCCTTAATGGAACACCTGGTACTAATAAATTGAACATACAGAAACCAATGAACAATGTTTTAGTCATATATAATAATAACAATTTAATCATAATTTAATTTTTTTTTTCCTAAAATAATTCAGAAATTAAATCACTCCGGCTCTGGCGCCTTTTAAAAAACTAGGAATATTTTTATTGATATGTATTGGGGCAATTAACATTTTGCCGAAAGGCAACGAAATATTTTGAAATTGACTATACAGGTAGCTGGAGATGAAACAAAATATAGCGGGCATTGGTTTTGAACTTACTCCTCCATATCCAAATTGACGAGTTTTTTCTAGAGTTAATTTTCATTGCCAAAAGAAATAATTAGGGTGGGTACTTTTAAAATGAAACCGCTTTATAATATTTATGAGAACAATATTACTGTAGTTATTTACAGGTATCAGGTTGCACCTTCTTTGTTTACATCTGGCGCCACCGCAGACATATGACACCAGTATAGTAAGTTCAACAGTATTTTGACAATCAGTTCGATTTTAATTGTAGCAGGCATCAGTTACTATTGAGCTCCGATTAGTGTTTATATTAACTTATTGTGGTTATTTTATATGCCCAAATGCAAAGAATATTCTAGTGGCTTAAAAAAACGGTAATAAATGCACTAAACCAAGGAACAACGCAAACAGAAATTGCTTATACTTTTAACGCGTTTCGGCTGCTGGTTAGTACATCAATAACGTGTTTAACAATCGGAAGAGTAAACTTGAAGAGATTCACTACTAAACACCAAAACACGCATCATCAGGAGATGATTTAATCTCTAGAGATTAAATCATCTCCTGATGATGCTAACATGGTTAGCGAAACGTGCGTCGAGCAGTTCAAAAAAGTGTTTTGGTGTTTAATGGTGAATCTCTTCAAGTTTAGTGTTTTACACCAAAGGTTCCAATAGAAGAATTAATCGGAAGAGTATTGAAAATAAGCCTTGAAGTGGTCATTCAAAAAAAAAAAACTATTGGTAATGTAGATCGTATCCTGCCGGCAGTAGCAATAAGAAATGATTTGCAAGAAAATTACGGCATAAACATTCACGTTTCCACTGTCAAATGGCGTTTAACAATCATTGCTTTACAGGGCCGTAGACCAGCAAACAAACCTTGATATCTGCGAAAAATAGGAAGGAAGTTTTGCGTTTGTAAAACGGTACAAATCACGGACAAGTTCAGTGTGGTTAATGTTTTGTAGAGTAATGAAAGCAATTTTTATAACATGGAGGTGACAATGTGATAGTTTGGGGGTGACAATGTTTTTTACGCCATGCAGTTGGGCCTATAGTTCGAAATTAAGGCAGTATCGGTCGACTCATGTATGGTGATATATTGATGACTCATATACTACCATAGGTTAAACAAAACCCGCCAGTTAAGTGGTACTTTCAGAAAGAAAACGACCCTAAACACAAATCCGAGCACAGTAGTGATATCCTGAAACGTAGAAAAGTCAAAGTTCTGCTCAAAAACTTTTGAGCGCCACTATGTATATATATATATATATATATATATATATATATATATATATATATATATATATATATATATATATATATATATATATACATATATTTGCATATATATATATATATATATATATATATATATATATATATATATATATATATATATATATATATATATACATATATTTGCATATATATATATATATATATATATATATATATATATATATATATATATATATATATATATATATATATATATATATATATATATATATATATATTATTACATATATTTTCGTGACCGTTTAGTATTATTATTATTTTTTTATTTTTTGGGACTTTCGGTCAGTGTAAATAAGTTTTAATTTTTTATTGTTTTCTTTATGTTTCGGTTCTACAACGAACCATCATCAGAATACTTCAATATCAATTAAACAATTAATTTTTTGAATTTTTTAACTAATATGTGTCAGTTTTTTATAAAATTTTAAAAATTTTAGTTAAAAAATTCAAAAAATTAATTGTTTAATTAATATTGAAGCAATCTGATGATGGTTCGTTGTAAAACCGAAACGTAAATAAAACAATCAAAAATTAAAACTTATTTATACTAACCGAAAGTCCCAAAAAGTAAAAGAATAATAATATATATATATATATATATATATATATATATATATATATATATATATATATATATATATATATATATATATATATATGGAACAGACAAAAAAGAGAAATAAACTATAACATCTTTTTGAAAGTCAGAAAAGAAACATCGAAGCAAATTAGACAAACTGAAAGAAAATATGAAAACAATCAACTTAATAAAATAGAAAAAGATTTCCAAAAAAATAACACCTGAAATTTTTACAAAACATTTAAAACTAAATTAACAGGCTATCAACCCCAGTCTTTGCTTCCGAAAGGAAAACGAACAATTAGCTCTAAATAACCAAGAAAATTGCAAAAAACTTCCAAATATTTGGAACAACTACTAAACTGTCTTGAGCCCTTAAACAGATTACCAACACCAGACCCTAAACAAACAAAGCCAGATTCATTACCACCGAATAAAGCTAAAATGATTAGGCACATCAAACGACTTAAAAATAACAAAGCTTCTGGTGAAGATGGAATCCTGAATCTAAAGTTGATCCTAAGACATCAAAAACTATACAATAAAAATCTCGTCTGTACATTTGTGGATTTCAAAAAAGAATATGATTCTATTGACGGCGAATCTTTATTCCAAATCTTGAAAGAACAAGAACTAGATCTGAAAACGCGGGGAATTATTAAAGCAACGCTAACACAAGGTCAAAAGTTAAATTCTTGGGTAACATTTCAGAGCCTTTCGAAATTAAAACTAGAGTGAGACGAAGGGATGGACTCTCACCACTCTTATTTAACTGCGTTTTAGAAAAAGTAATACAGGAGTGGCGTGTAAAAAAATCGGCCTTGTATATTGACCAGCCTATTCAACTGGGGGAGATAATTTCAATTTTGCAATTTTAGCAATTTTAGCTCAAAATATATCAGCGGCACAAAAACAGATTTAAATCCTAAAAGAAACAGCAGAAATGGTAGAACTCCAAAAATACACAATACAAGACCTGCAACAGACTAAGAACAGCGTTTCTAAAAACAAAATATGGTAACATCAGACGAGTCTCTCAATTTCAATATTTGGGTAAAATAGTGCATGTCAAAAAATGGAAACTGCATTGAGACTTACACAAAATATTTACAACAAAAAAAGCATATCTAAAAACACAAACCTGAGACATTACAACACAGTTATTAAGCCAGAATGTCTATACGGGGCAGAAACGCTCATTTTGAATAGAAAGAGAGACATCGAGGAGATTGAAAAGAAGGAAAGAAAAATCATAAGAAAAATCTTGGGCCCCAAACAAATAAATAGCACAACGTATCGACTTTGAGAAAACCAAGAAATCAAACAATACACAGATATACATAGCGATATGAGAAAAAGAAGACTTAAGTTTTACGGACACATAAAACGGATGAATCCGAGTAGGCTAACTACACAAATAGTCGAATTTTATGAAAATAGGAGTAGAGCTAAAGTAGAAATAATTAAATGGATTGCTGCAATTAAAGAGGACCTAAGACCAGCAAATATTACACAAAGTGAAATTCAGGATAGAAACCGTTTCAGACACAAGGTTAAAGTTTGGGAGGTTGGCCACAGAGAAAAATGTAGGAAGACTGGAACAACTTGGTCTGACGAGAGGACGGAAGCTCATAGTGAAAGCATTAAATCAGTATGGAAGCAAAGGAAGGCTAACACCAACAAACATCTCTAATTGTACTTCGCGTGGTTCACTAGGGCCCTGTCTATATATATATATATATATATATATATATATATATATATATATATATATATATATATATATATATATATATATATATATATATATATATATATATATATATATACAGATGTATAAGATTGAATCATCTCCTGATGATGGTACCTGAAATGGTTAACGACACGCACGTCGAGTAAAACAAGTGATTTGGTGTTAAGTAGTAAATGTCTTCGAGCTTCGTGTCTTTCACTGAAGGTTCCAATACAAGAATTGATTCAAGAGAGTATTTGAAAAGATGTTTCGATAATTGAGAAAAAGGTGGGCACAGGTGAACTGTTGTGAGAACGAAATTAATTTAAACGAATAAATCCACAGTTTGCATTTTATGAGACAAGTTCCGATACATTTTGATTTAAGTAGTAGGTAATAGATAACTGGCATAATTAAATAAATCAGAACTATATATTCCCGAAAAGTATTAAAAAAAACATTAGGTTATGTTAGTAATTATCAGATAACATCGAATCTGTAAATCAATATTATTAAGGCACATTTAGTTCATGGAATACATACCTGACTTAAGTCAAATTTGTCAATATCATGAGGTATACAGAAACTAGCGGAAAAAACCGAAGCAATAGAAAAACAATTCACAAATATTCGCCTGTGATTTTTGCGAAATTTACCTTACCGGCAAAAAAGTCGAATCCGCTTGTGACACGTACTGAACTATGGGGTGCTCAACCACCCTACTCAAATGGGATCGATACTTATCCTCGCCCATGCGCACAACACCCTCGTACAGCTTAAGTAGGACGGCTGCTTTGCGTTGTCCGTCTCTCTCCCAGTTAAACGACGCTTCTTTATCCATCTCGTTTTGTTGCATTCGGGCCCGTTCTGTCTTCCTTTTTTTAGGGCCGGTGGGGTGTAGGCACGTGGAGGGAATCAACTTTGCCGTAATCAGCTGTTCGTTCAAAGGCGATGCGATACGAAACGGTAGGTTGGTAACGTAACCCAGCGCCGATGTTTTTATTCCCCATTCTCCAGGGTGGGTGAATGGAAAATGACCTACTATGACGCTCTTCAGGCCGTATTTGTATCAATTTTCACCAATTGATAAATACAGTGATGGCGAATAAAATAAGTCATTAATATATTTTATTTAAACTCATTTTTGCGGTGCTTCTAAGACAATATTAATTTTTCTGAATGAATATACCGAGCGTTTAAAAAGTAAACATGGTATTAGTCTGAATATAAATAATTACTTTATTCATAATTATACAGGGTGTTTGGTGTATCGTTTGCCAAATTAAAGGTTTTTTTATGTTAATTATTTAATTCGTTATTTGAAAAATTCTAAAAGTCAGCACTGAAGCTTGCATTAAAAAAAAGTTGTTGGTATAGCATCTAAATTATTTTTTTATTTTAATGTGTAATGTTGTAGGGTTCTATGAAACATCGAAAACTGCAGCGCATGTGTCCGGCATAGGTCAATAGGTAGGGACCATTTCTCCTCCATTACAACGCTTGGTCACACGTTTCAATGATCTCGCGACAAAAGCTGCATGAGTTGGGTTACGAAACTCTTGACCATCCACCATACTAGCCTGGCCTCGCGTCTAGCGACTAGAACTTTTTCAAGCATCTCGACAACTCCCTGCGCGAAAAATGTTTTAAAAATCAAGATGATGCAAAATTGCCTTCATTGACTTCGTCGCTTTCAGGACTCCGGAATTTTAGGCAACTGGTATAAATAAACAATGTTTCTCGTTGTAAAAAGTGTGTTGATTGTAATGGTTTATATTTCGATTAATAATTTTTGTTTAAGCTGAGATAAGTGCAATGTAATGATTAAAAACCACAATAACTTCGACAACCTAATATATCGAAAATGCTCCTTATAAAATGCAATTTTTTCTCGCTCAAGTACTCGCTGAAATCTCTTCTGTCAAACATCAAAATTTTGCACGTGTTAAGTAGATAACACTTCAGTTTGACGATATGATCATCTAGTGCCAAAACAGGACGAACTATTGATTCAACTCAATACCATATTCTATCGTAAATATTAATAAATCCTTGCGATTTTGAAATTAGCAGCAAAATTAGCAAGGAACGAAATAAACAATTCTAATTCGTGTTCTTTACACGAAATTAACTGTTTATTAATCAAATTATAACAAAAAACATATTTGTTTATATGTTTCAAGTTAAACGGAATATTTTTAATAAGTCTTGATACAAAATTCAGTCAATAAGATAAATCCAATCTTGAATAATTCTCGCCGAGATATTTTTATTTTTACTGCTTCCTGTAATGATTTGAAATACCTTTTAATCGTATAAAGTGTCTTGAAATATGAAAATGTCTTGTTGTAATTGCTACAGTGTTATTTTGAATAAAAGAGAACAAAAGGAAATGGTGAATAGTGATGAAGTGAACGAGAAAACAAGATTGTTATCACAATCATTCATTAAAAATGAGAATTGTTAATCAACAATTGGGCAAGTGCAGTTAGGTAATGTAAAACGTCATATAGTGAGCAAAAACTATTTACGGTTTTGAATACATAAAATAAAACACACAAGGAAAATTTTCAATAATAATTAATTCAGGAAAATAATCAGTGTTTTTATTTAGTGGGAGATTTTTGCAACAAGCTGCAAATTTAAAAATGCAATATTCATATAATGCATTGTCCTCAGATGCGTGTAATATATATATATATATATATATATATATATATATATATATATATATATATATATATATATATATATATATATTACAGTATGTAATACATATATTATCAGATGCGTGTAATATATATATATATATATATATATATATATATATATATATATATATATATATATATATATATATATATATGTATGTATAAGGAAGAGTCGCCTATATTGAACCATTTTTCGATAATCTGCTGCAATATCCAAGTACGAACGATGTACGATGATGTGGCCCAGCTTTTATACAAGGAGAAATGTAGGTACAAAATCCTGATGGGTGATTTTAATGTCAGAATTGGAACAAGAACTGACGAAAATGCAACTGGCCCATATGGAACTGGTGAGCGAGACAATAGAGGTGACAGATTGGTTGACTTTGCTGAAGGACAAGAACTATATATTATGAATTCATTCTATAAGAAAAATATCAGCAGAAAATGGACATGGAAAAGTCCATCTGGGCTCACAAGCGAAATTGACTACATCATGACCAACGATAATTTCTAAAAGAATATTAAAAAAACTGAATGACGCACAACCAAGAGAACAAGCAGGATTCAGAAGTAGATTCGGTACAATGGATCACATCCAGGTTGTACAGCAGGTCATAGAAAGGCACAACGAATACACCATGCCACTGTGCTTGGCTTTTATCGACTACGAAAAAGCATTTTATTCCATCTCAAAGCATGCGATAATGGATGCACTGCTTAGCTAAGGTGTAGAGAGAGCCTATGTAAACCTATTAGAATCGATATATGATGGAGCTACAGCCACAATTCACCTTGATGATCTTGAAGTGGGATTTAATGTGGAACGAGGTGTATGGCAGGGTAACGCAATATCGGCTATTCTTTTCTCGGCTGGCCTTGAGGAAGTATTTCGTAAACTGGATTGGGAACAGGTTGGTGTAAAGATCAATGGTGCAAACTTAAACCATCTTAGATTTGCAGATTATATTATTCTCATTTCACAAGACCCAGAGGAGCTGCAAAGACGCATATAAGAACTGCAAAGGGCTGGCGAACCATTTGGCTTCAGGAAAATAAACCTGAAATAGAGTCGGATTATGTTCAATAACTTCGCTCAGGACAGAAGAATTTCAGTTTTAGGAAGGGATTTAGAGATTGTAGACACCTTTATATATCTTGGGCAGAGGATTTCAATAGAAGGGAATACCGCCCGGGAGGTGGAACGGCGTGTTAAATGTGGCTGACAGGCATTTGGTAGGCTCAACATAGTGTTTAAGAGCAGACTCCTACTTTGCCTGAAAGGAAAAGTCTTTGATCGGTGCATTCTACCCGTTATGACATACGGAAGTGAAACCTGGACACTCACATCGCAATCAATTCAAAAACTTCGGGTGGCACAGAGGGGAATGGAAAGGTGTATGCTTGGCATTCCAAGACGAGACAGAAAGTCCTGCGCATGGGTCAGAGAACAGACAAAAGTCTGTGACATCGTTAAGTATATTGGAGCCGAGAGGCAGAGGAAAGTCCAGTACCGTGAAAGTTGGAAGCATGCTGAAGAGGCCTTCATCCTGCAGTGGATCGATACAGGCTGATGATGATGATGATGATGATATAAGGAAGCGTTGCCTATATTGAACCATTTTTCGAAAATCTGCTGCAATATCCAAGTACGAACGATTATTTTATTTAATGAATTAGACACTTATTCTCTAAACTGTAGCGAATCTTTCAATGATTACAAAAATATTTAAGCATGTCATGTTAAATGTCAGCTTTTTTTAAAAACCCTGCTATTGGTTCAATTTACGCAACCGGTACCAAAAATGAACCACCTAATTTCTAAATTGAATCATATACTAAAACACTTTTTCCCCATTGCACCGGTAAGTAGGTACCTAATTGAAATAAAATGCAGTTAAATATATATGTTTTATTTTAACTAAACGTTGCTTTGGTAGTATAAAAAAATAAACAAATAAAATATAAACTCTAAACAAGTAAAAAAAAAACAAAAAAACCAATTAAGGGACTTTAGTTTCAACTTTTAAGGATTAAGAGCCGGTCGGTCTAAGCGGTACTTAAACAAAATTCGCAAATAAACTCTTCGTTTTCTTCAATACCGGCACACTCTTCCTGTGACGACCGACAACACGCCTGGCATCTAGCCCAACCTTCATTTGGTTTAGAATTAAAGTAGAGGTCGCTGCAGTACAAACACAACTCGTTACTGTTTTTATCATCCGTGCTATCTTCTGAATCACTTGAGCTTGGTGATGGATTTCTCATTTGTATTTTTGGGTTTTTTTTTATTGCCGGAAAATAGTTTCATAGTTGCTTTTTCTACTGGCGTCTTTCTTCGCATTACTGTTTCTGGTTTTTGATTGCTCTTTCTCTGTATTTTTTCTTTTTTTTCCTTAAGATCTTCTTTGTAAGGGGCGCATACTGCAATACTGCAGAAGCTGTTGTTTTATTCTTACGCTTACGCTTACTTGTTTCAGGAACAGGTGCTAGCTCATTCAGACTTGTGACTAAACCGTGACTAAAGACAAACAAGCAGAATCAACTTGCTGTGAAGCACCATTAGAAGAAATGGTGGGTTGATTGTGAAGTGGTATATCCTCTGTGTCCGCCTCAGGTTCGGCAGGTGGCTCTGAAGAGATATTACCATTCTCTGTTGATGGGGCAAATAAGTGGTCCTCGAACTTATTACGGTTGACTGGTCAAATTCTAGCTCCTTTAAAAGCGTTTTTCACAATACTGACAGAAGTAGCTTTTCCATATACCCTACTCAATAATTCGGACACGTTATAAACTGTTATCAGTTGGCCAACGTGTGCTCGTAGCCACGAATCTTGCTCCTGGGCGTAATAGTTTTGCATGGGTTTAAAAAAACCAACATCTAACGGCTGTAAACGGTGGGTAGTATGACCAGGTAGTTGCAAAATATGAATGGAACGCTGACGAGTAAAATCTAGAGCTACAAGATTTTTGCTGTGTGGAATGGGCATCTAGTAACATAATTACTGGCTTATCTGGACTTGTCTAAACCACATGGTGAAAATGTTTCAGCCACTTAAGGAAAAGGTCGCTATTTATGTATCCAGTGTCAGATATTTCAACTATACTTCCTGTTGGAACTTCTCGTGCAAGTTCAGGAGCAAATCTCTTTTGTTGAAAGATAATCATAGGCGGAATATAAAAACTAGCGCCATTGCAGCAACAAACCATTATGGTGCTTAAATCTCTTTCCCTGCTGGCAATTCCACTCGCTTGGCACTTACGTGACGTACTGATAAGTTCGGGTGTCTACGCATAAATGCATAAAACTATTTCTTTTTGTTCAACTTTTTGTGCAACATTGTTCTCTTTATTAAATGAATGCCGTAGTTGGTGTTTTTCCGCTATCTGAAATGCAAGACGTCGTATATCTCTTATAGCAAAAACCATAAAGCATTTCTTCAAATTGAATAATGTGCTGAACTAGTGCGTTTTCAGTTTCATTCGATGTGTCTTAAAAGGGTAGATTTATTAATGTTGTACCGTCGGGTGCATTCGTTCAATCCTACACTTTCCTTTTTATATGTCCTATTGGCCATGGCCATGTTAACTTCCGTCCAAAGGCCATATTTACCTCTCTTTGGCATTTTCAAGGTTTGCCTGAAACAAGCATCATAAATTCAACCGGTACAATTTCCGAAACGTAAATGGGTTCAATTTGGGAACCACGGATCAATTCGTTTACAATTAACCTCATTGATTTAAAACTAATAATTCAATATTTAAAGGAAAACTCAAGAAAAACTACAAGAAACATTCGTAAAACACAAACACGTGCATAGTGTTGAATGCCGACTGCCGATTCCTTTGAAATTCGGTAGAGCGAGATAATTCTCGATAGGCTTTGTACTCTCATTGCAAGATGGCTCCAGGTTGCAAAATGTAGAAAATACCTGGGTGGTTCAATTTAGGTGTGGGTTCAAAATAGGCAACTCTCCCCTATATACAGTAGGCAAAAAGGTATTTGCACTCTTTGATTTTTACGGATTTACTGCAAATCATTATAAAATTAACCAATTTTTTTTAAATTTTAATTTGTAAGTACAATAAGAAGGTACAGAGTGGTTCAAAGAGTTTTTAATATTTGGTTGCGCTGTAGAAAATTTGGTAGGAGGGGTAGAAAGGAATGCATGAATTTATTTGGCAAGAAAGGAATGTATATAATGTATTGAAACTTATGTATACCGATGTATCAATTCTTCTGTTGGAACCTTTGGTGTGAAATATTAAACTTGAAGAGATTTACCACTAAATACCAAAACGCTTTTTTTGAACTGCTCGACGCACGTTTCGCTAACCATATTAGCATCATCAGGAGATGATTTAATCTCAAAAAGATTAAGATTAAGAGATTAAATCATCTCCTGATGATGCTAACATGGTTAGCGAAACGTGCGTCGAGCAGTTCAAAAAAAGCGTTTTGGTGTTTAGTGGTAAATCTCTTCAAGTTTAGTATACCGATGTACTTGTACTTTTACTATGTACTTCTGAAACCGATATTTTATATATATTTTCAAATAAATATTGTAATTTTTTTGAAGTATTTCCTCGGAAAATCAGCTGCCATCCATCGGAGGTCATCATCAGACGTAGCCTTTAGGCCACAGTTTTCATCTGAAGTCAATAGGGCTTTAAATTTACTTTAATAACATGTCTTTTTTCTATATAAACCTAACTACCTAAAAGAAATTGAAAATGGTATTTTTTTAGAGCTTTTAAACAAAAGAACATAATTTTTTGCCATTTTTTATAACTCTTTTGCAAAAAAAACAATGATATTACAGCAAATTTAGGTTCATATAGAGTATAATTATATAAAGAAACTAACGATCAATTTTTAAAATGACTGGTTAAAGTATTTTTGAACTAGAGTGTATACAAATTCACAAAAAGTTGTTAAGTAATTGTTATTAATCATTTTATAACAAAAAACATATTTGTTTATATGTTTCAGGTCAAACGGAATATTTTTAACAAGTCTTGATACAAGATTCAGTCAATAAGATAAATCCAGTCTTGAATTAATTCTCGCCGAGATATCTTTATTTTTATTGTTTCCTGTAATGACTTTAAAATAACTTCTAATCGTATAAAGTGTCTTGAAATATGAAAATGGCTTGTTGTAATTGCTACAGTGTTATTTCGGATAAAAGAGAACAAAAGGAAATGGTGAATAGTGATCAAGTGAACGAGAAAACAAGATTGTTATCACAATCATTCATTAAAAATGAGAATTGTAAATCAACAATTGGGCAAGTGCAGTTAGGTAATGTAAAGCGTCATATAGTGAGCAAAAACTATTTACGGTTTTGAATACATAAAATAAAACAAGCATGGAAAATTTTCAATAATGATTAATTCAAGAAAATAATCAGTGTTATTATTCGGTGGAAGGTTTTGCAACAAGCCGCAAATCTAGAAATGCAATATTTATATAATGTATAGGTCTCAGATACGTGAAATTTAATTTTCGATGCGTGTCTAGTTTTTATTCTTGCATGCTTATTATAATGCTATAATACGAGGTATGACTATTAAATAACGAGACTGACGTTGCAAAGCATTTTATTGTGATTTTATACATATCTACTTATTATCACCTTCAATATACACCTCTCCTCTATCCCTACAACGCTCCAGGTGAATCTTCCATTGTCCGAAGCAGTGCTGGAAGTCCTCTTCTGTCAGCTCCTTCAGAACGCGTTCCGCTTTCTCTTTCACAGCTTCAACGGACTCAAATTTTAATCCTTTTAATCAGTAGCGGTTGGTCCATAAGGGCACGCGGGCACGTGCCCTACCTAAAAATTAAAACAAGAAGAGGATCAAATATTTTCAGATTTTATATTCATTTACTCTGTGTTCTGTCTATGATCACGCTTCTTGCGACTTCGATAGTCTAACATCCATAATGTCATTCGCGGTAACGAAATAGGTCTTGGGTTGCCGAAGCGCATCGATTAAAGAACACGTGGTTTGGGTACAGACAAGTTTGTGCCGCTACTGTTTTCTTTACTATCGCGTGCGAAAAATAAAGAGCAATTCATCCCTTCTCTAGTAATCCGGAGATTAAACGCATTTATAACGTCATATTTCAATATTCAATAACGTTCAGATTCTCAATAGTCAGGTGATTTTCCACATCGAGCTTTTCGACTTCGAGTGGTTGCAAAGTGAATATTTTGAACGACTACAATAGTGAAAATGCAATATATGAATAGAAATAATGTCACATTAACATTTGAGGACCGAATAGACATTCTAAGTGCTGACGTCAGTGATGGGCGGTGTTTATCGAACCAAAGTTTCTTCCAAACAAAGAAAATGTCCATTGAAATTCTCATAAGAGAATTTTTGTTAGTCATTTTCTTCTCTTTACAAGTTTAATAAGCAATTTCTGTCACAGTTTCGTAATCCGCAAAGTGCATTAAAATGTTTTTATTCGGACCGTTTCTTGTGTGGAAGTAAATTTTGAGGTTATGTTACTTTGCCATTGGAAACTTTGAATTCTTCATCGGTGGAGCCACTTCAATCTCCACTTGATTCACATTCTTGTATTTCTAAAGAAGGTAATCCTTGAAAAACTGGCACTGGAATTTCAGCCGAATGGGGCACAGGGCGTATAGCTGGCGGTAAACTAGGGTACTCAATTTTGTTTGTTTTTCTTGTTGAATCCTGATGTTTTCACTATGCAAAAGTAGCAATCACTTAAGTGATCTTTGAGCTCTCGCCAAACCATTGGTATACCGAACGAAATTTTATTACGTGTTCTCTTCGTCCACATTCGTAAACTCTTAACACACTGCTTGCACACTTTATAAGGGGTCCATGATTTATCTTGGTCACCTATTTTCACTTTAATATAAGCAAAATAGGCTTGCCTGACAAATGTACTAATATTAGTCCGTTGAATGGGGATGGTAAATCTGCGACATATATAACAAAATGAATCAGGGCTGTTTAAGCACTTACGACGAGAACTACCAGAGGTAGACATAACGAAAATGTGTAGTTGTGTATGTATACTTTGACTTCACTATATCAGAGCGACACAGACCCGCGTACTTTAGCATCTCATGCATAACTGACCGAACTAGTTTTGGGTGACGCAACGTCACTCACGCCCCCACTCCTAGGTCGAAGAAGGTTCGTCGGTAGGAGAGCAGTAGTGACTTCTGTGATTCGCCAAGCTTAATCGGATGCGCAACAACTGCAGAGAAAAAACTTGACGTGATAGAAAGAAAACTAAGTAAAGTTTTGGAATTAGCATGTTAATTTTGCGTATAAAACAGCTTAAATATCGAACTCAACAGAAATTATTTTTCAAATTGTTCCCCAGTGAAATCAATGGGTTAATAAGTTTAAGGGAATTGGTTTTAACGTTAAATAAACGTGTCCCCGGCCGTCGAAGGTCAGCGAGAACCGATGAAAACATTTAGAGAGGCTCTCACTCTCCGTGCACAAACAATCGAACATATCGACTCTACAGCGCGTAACTGCCTTAAATGTGATGACATCGTCGGTGCTTAGAATTGAAGCCGACGGACTCCGCTGATAGAATTATATTCGCTAACGAAACGATGAACTAATTTCCAGTGGTCGACAACATTTTATTCTCTGATTAGGCTCATTTCCTCAGTCTGTACTGGCATGGCGAAAACCCTAAAGAGAAACATGAAAGGTCTCTGCATAGCTCGAAGATTACAGTTTGGGCTGTCAACCGGCTGCATCCGGAATAATCGGCCCGTTTCTTCGAAGACCATCTTGCCCGCGCAGTAAAGGTGAATTCTCTACTTTATTTCGATATGCTTCAAACTTTTTTCACTTCTCTTCAAGAATTTGATGGATACATTCCGAACACTTGGTTTCAACAGGACCGAGCTACCTGCGACAGTTTTAATCTCTATTTGTTCATCGTTTAAGCGCTTTTTCCGGGAAAATTGATTTTTGTTTTTTTGTTTTTTTTACCCAGTGATTCTTTATTTACATAAGATTTGAGTTTTAGATCGTGGTGAAAAACCCAAAACAAGAAAAAAATATATGAAAACGCCATAATCATTCAGACAATAAGTACATTATTCTTTTCCGGCAGAGCAAATTTGTTTTTAAGCTAGACAATATTTAAACATTATGCCGGAGAAAGAATACTAGACTTAATTAAGGGATCGTACTATATTCAGTTAAGCACGATGATGGCCATATTATGGTTTGGGGATGCATGTTTTACAGTGGAGTGGGAAATCTTTACATTATAAACGGTAATATTTCAGGCTGGACTTATGTGGAGGTGTTGCGAGGTAACCGATGAGACAGTGCTGTGAAATTCGGGTTGAAAAGGACTTTCTATTTTCAACAGGATAACGATCCGATAATACAGCTTATATATAACCAAGGAGTGGCTCCCCTATAATGCACCTAGAAGTGTGTCATCTTAGTCACCGGACCTTAATCCCATAGAAAATTTATGGAACATTCTAGACAGAAATATCAGTGAAGTCACAATTAAGAACTGGAAATAACTAATGGAAGTAATTTTTGACGCACGAAACAGTGTGGGTAAGGTATCAATGGAAATTGATTTTTATAAAAATTACCAGGTGTGGCGGTTAATAGTTCTTTAATTTTTTAAGAGATGTCGCTGGAAACAAAGGTCGGTTCGGTTCGCAGTCTAATCTGTTTAAGCTGTTTAGTGAAATACTCGTGTTGGAAGCTCCAAATATTACTGACCATAAAATGATCACTTGTAAATTGGAGATTCTAAATGGTATATTTAGGCAGAAAGTAATAACTTTTCGAAATTTTGCAGATTTTGATGTAGATCTGTTCCTGTTGGAGTTATTATCAAGTAATTTTGATCAGATATATAATATTAATTCTATAGACGATAAAGTGGAATACCTTTCAAATAAAATAATTTCGTTGTTCAATATTCATGCTCCTTTTAAGTCAGTACGTGTAAGTAAGCCCAGGGCACTTAAAAAGATCATTAAGGAAAGGAAAGAAGGAGAGCATATACTGATTACAGGCTAAGTCCGTCACCGGAGAGATATAGATACTATCGGAATATTCGTAATTTGACTTTCTCTTCGATTCGAAGAGAAAAAAAAGCTTATCTAGCTTATCTTGAACAAAATAACCATTCAAGAAAACTTTGGTCCGAGATTGCAACACTGAATATTAAGAAGTCGATTACGTCTGAACTTCCATCAGGTATTCGCGATCCATCTTTGATTAACGACTATTTTATGTCTGTTTTTCATACTGCAAATGTTAACCAAGACATTTTAAACTTCTATTACAGTAATAGGTTGGATGTAGATAAGCCTACCTTTGATTTTACATTTGTTGTGCCTGCGACCCTTTTCAGATATAATAAAAGGTATTAAAGCAAACGCTTCTGGGGTTGACGGCATTACATTGTCTATGATAAAAATATATTTGTGGGTTGTCCTACTACATATAGTATATATAGTTAATAGGTGTTTGGAAAGTAATTACTTTCCAATAAAATGGAGCCAGGCTGTCGTTGTTCCGATTCCCAAAGTTACTCGCCCACTTGCCCCCTCAGACTTAAGACCAATAAGCCTATTGCCCATAATGTCAAAAATATTAGAGCGAGTTGTAAAATGTCAAATGATTAGTTTTCTGGATAACGCTAGAATACTCCCCGCTGGACAGTCAGGGTTTCGAGCCTCGCATAGTACAAACACAGCTTCGTTAAATTTGGACAAGGGAATGGCAGTAGCTTTGGTTTCTATAGATTACTCAAAAGCTTTTGATAAGATAAATCATGCACTTTTGTATGCGAAATTGAATTATTTTGGTTTTTCCACTAATGTTCAGCATTTCTTTCGATCATACTTGCATGGTAGGGGTCAATGTACAAAGTTGGAGGGGCTCCATTCTGAATTTCAGCTGATTCAGTCCGGCATACTGCAGGGGTCTGTCCTGGGACCATTGTTATTTCTAATATACACGGCTGATCTCCCTTCCTGTGTCAATCTTTCAGTTATTCGTTCCTTTGCTGATGAAACCCAACTTGTTCATTCTTTTTCTCCACTTAGACCTGATCTGGCGGCTGCGGCTTTGAATGCCGATATTCGCAGTCTTTGTGCATATTCCGCCGATCACAACTTATCAATAAATGAAAGTAAATCAAGTGTTGTATTATTTTGTTCCAATAATGTTAGAAATCGTATCAGAAATGTATTAAAGATTAACATCGGTTCTCATGATTTGCAGTTCTCTTCAGAAGCAAAGATATTGGGACTTACAATTGACGAAAGGTTGGGGTTTACCAGCCATGTAAAGAATATGTTATTGAAAGTCTATCTTAAAATCAGAACATGGTATGCTAATCGGTATCTAATTAACTTTAAATTGAGAAAAAAAAACTTTGCGAAGTGTTATTTTTGCCAATCTACAGCTATTGTAGTATGGTATATTATCGTTGTTTATATTATTTTACTAAGCATAAGTTACATATAGCACAAAATAATCTAGCCAGATTCATTTGTGGAATTAGGAAGTTTGATCACGTCTCACATAAGTATAAAGAATTAGCCTGGCTAAATATTGAATTATTTTGAAATACTACTATCTCGTTTTCCTGCATAAACTAATAATATGTTCTAAGGCGGCATATTTGAGGGACAAATTGGTTTTTCGTGGTGAGATTGACAGTGTGAGCATCAGGCAGGTCTCAGTTTTATCAGTTCCCCGGTATAAGTCTTCGCTTTTCCAGAGTAGTTTTTCTTATTGTAGTACTAAATTATACAACAGCGTTAGTAATAAATTGAAATCTTTGAGTGTCACCTTCATCGGGCTTCAATTGAAGGGAATATTTTTGCAGGCATGAACAGTTTTTTGTGATCGTTTCTTTCGCTTTAGAAATTGTTTTTTTTTCTGTTAGAATTGTAACTTGGTTAGGGCGTTGTTTTGTTTGTTTTTCCTACCCTAAAACCTCTTTAATGTAAAGCGTTCGGCGGTTGAGTGTAAGAGTAGCATTTGCCGCCTTATGCGATTATTTATTATTTCATCGATTACACACGCATTTTCCATGAAACACTTCAACAATTACGGAGCTGTCGAAAAATGGCTTGATGACTGCACCACCTCAAAAAATTATGGTTTTTGTGGAAGATGTCCTTCCAGAAACACTTCTTTTCTGGAGAGATGGGAAAATGTGGAGCTAGCGATGGCGCATACTTTAAATAAACCACTTTTTAACTTTCTCCCCAATTGAACGTGTTTTTTTTTAATTCTAATAACTTTTAATTAACCTACGCACCTGGTGCTACTGATACTTGGCGATGTGCAAATATGTTTTTTAATATTTCAAACGTTGTTGTTAAAGATATTATTAATTTAATTGATATTTTCAAATAAACTGTTATCTTATGTTAGGTTATTTCTTGTTATATTAACAAATATTTTTTTTAATCTTCGCCATATTTGTGATAAAGCCTTAAAAATTAGGGTGTGTAAATATTTTTATGCCGTATAGTGTATATTAAAATATATAATTTGTATATAACAATTTATATAACGTGAGCTAGATTTTTTTTTATCACAGTAGCAATTGATTTTTGTGCATTTTAATAACGATTTTGATTAATTGTCCTTGAACGTTTCTATCCAACGAATTTTGTACACGTTTTAGTTGATGTATGTTACATGTATTTCGATAATTCTCATTTTCCATCCTAATTCGGATTGAGTAAATCTGATTAAAGTAATCTGTAACTATTAAAATATATTGTAAACTAAGTAAACTATATTTAAAATGATAGATTCCTTTAAAACTGGCATATTAAAGAAATCTGTAATATTTATCTTCCGCTGTCTCCGTATAGTTATATTTATAAATAAGAGATGCCGCTAGTAAACGTCACATTTTTGTATACGAACTTCCTATTTAGGTTTTTCTTTAATTTTCAAATGAAGAACTGTTTAATTTTATTTTTCATTGGAAAATTATTGCTGGTCATCCTTTTACTTAATAATTAATAAATGGGATATTTACAGGGAACTTTTTCTTCTGGAGACAATGGTGTAATTGCTGTTGTGTTTGAGTGGATAGCAGAACAAAAAAAGATTGTTTTCCACGGCGTCAAAGTTTTAATTAATGATTTCCCAAATGTATCAACCTTTTAGAAAATTAATAATAAAATTGTTTTAAACATCCCAAGATTTTCTTTTTCTATTAGTACAATAGTATGTGAAGCCCTTTGATATATTTATCATTTTAAATTTAATTTGAATTATATACAGTTAAAAAAATAATTATATACATTGCGAAAAATTACATTTAAAATTTAATTTCAATTATATACAGTGAGAAAAACTATTAAAACAAACTGAGTTTTCTAAATGTTCTTTAATTTAACTGCTTTAAATGTTATAGGTTATGTCGAAACAAATTACATATTATTTTCAACAAAACTGTATCATAATCAAAGAACATAAAGTTTATTAGAAAGTAATTATTACACAAGTATTTACACAAGTTTTGCAGAATGGTTTCATTTTAAGCTGGGTCCACATCAATGCAAATTTGCGTTGTGCAGGCTGTATGTGGTGTGCCTGTGCGGTAATTTAGATGCTCTGACACACAAAATCAGACACAAATATTGTCGTTGCACAGCACGTTGCAACAGACGTAATCTGTTGTCCACCAGATAATTCAAAAAAATTGTACTGGTAAATTTAACACACATGCAAAATGTTATTGGAGTGGACTAAACTTTAGAGGTAAAACATATCTTCAATACACAAAAACAAACCAATTTAATTCTTAACTACTTATAAAAGAGTGTTGAATGTTATTGTTCTAATAATCAGCAAGAATTCAGAAAAAAAATGTTTAAATTAACTTAGAAAAAATGGCTGCTTTTCAAATCTAGATGTAGCCGTTGACATTGTTTATTATTCTGAAGTTAATGCCTGACTATGGGTGTAAGAAATTATTAACATAATGTCAGATGTGGAGGGAGGGGTGTTCGAAACGAATTTTTCATTAGTAAAAAAACAGGTGAAGATTCTAGTTTGGTAAAAAGTAGCCGTAGAATCAGAGGTTCTCAACCTTTTGTAGATCACCGCTCCATTAAAAACAAATCTAACACCATTTCTTCTATAATGGTTAATTATACCAAGTGTTAAAATATTATTGTACATTATCTATACCTCTTTTATTTGTCTATCTATCTATTAAGAATCACAAAGAATGAGTTAATTAAAAATACCATCAAATGTAGTAAATAATTATTTATTAACTATTTAAAAATAAACACAAAATCATTAAGAAACAAAAAAAATTAATGAGATGGATGAGGCTGCTGGAGTTTTAACAATCCGTTAACCGGCTTCAATTTCGTTAACATCAGTCGCAAATCGTCACGCTCAGTGATGTGCAGTCTGTTTCTTTTCTTCGACAGTAAATTCGCTACTCCGCTGAATCCACGCTCAGCCAAACACGATGAAGGAAATGCAATTAAAAATTTCTGGTATTGATTTTTGTAGCTAAAATTCTTGGTATCCATTTCTGAATTTTAATTTAGTTTTCCGTTAGTTTGTGAGTTCTACGGGTTCCTCTTCTAAATTTGATAATTCTGCTGTATCTTCATTTGCGAAGGGATATAAAACCCAACTAGGTATGGTCCGTTTCAAGATATTTCGTTACCCTTCGACACCATGTTAATTGCCCAAATAAATCTCAATAAAAAGATTCCTAGTTTCTTAAAAGGCGCCAGAGCCTGAAAGGTTTAACTTCAGAATAATGTTGAGAAAAATAAAATATTGTTAAATTATGATTAAATTATTGTATTTTTTTTTTCACCCATTCAGGGGTTCAAATTGACAATGCCGGGTTTCGAACCAAGACGTAGTCAAGTAGACTGAAGGAATGACCTCACAATTCTCGTTGTTCCGAAGATAACTGCCTTTTGAGCCGCCGCAATGACATTTTCTGACAGTTGAATTGCTCAACTCGCGAAGTGCTCGTGGACTAATCCATTTATATTAATGACGAATGGTAAAATTTTTGTTTCTTTTAATTTGTACATTTCTTTTAGTTCAAAGGCTAGCTCTTCGTATATCTGTTTTTTCTCCGTATAGGCTTTTTCAATGTTTTCATCTAGTGGTGTTGTAAAATCAATGATAAGAGCTGTTTTATCTTGTTTGTTAAATAGCGTCATATCTGGTCGGTTGTACGTTATTTTACGATCGGTTATGAGGGTTGTGTCCAGGTATAGCCTAAAACCGGCGTTCTCTAAGATTGGTTGTGGATTATACTTATAATTATGCATCTGATTATTGAGAAGTCCAGTTCGCAATGCTAAATTCTGATGGAAAATTTTGCCTATTTCATCATGCCTTTTGAGATATTGTCGTGGTGCTATAATAGGACATCCCGCTGTGATATGTTGGATGCTCTCTACTGTGGACTTGCATTTTCGACATAAATCATCTATACCTTGTTTTTTTAGGATATGTTTTCGATAGTTTAGAGAGGATACAACCTGATCCTGTACAGCCAAAATACTACCCTCCGTTTTATGGAACAAGTATCCCGCCTTGAAGTAAGCGTTTGAGTGTTAATGCCAGAATTGAAACAACAAGAACAGACGAAAATGCAACTGGCCCATATGGAACTGGTGAGCGAGACAATGGAGGTGACAAATTGGTTGATTTTGCTGAAGGACAAGAACTATATATTATGAATTCATTTTATAAGAAAAATATCAGCAGAAAATGGACATGAAAAAGTCCATCTGGGCTCACAAGCGAAATTGACAATGGTTCGGATTGACTGTCGAAAAGAGCACGAAAGAATGGTAAGATCAAAGAAGGGCAAGGTGGATTCTGGAAAACTGCTGGAGAGAGGAAACGATTTTGAGATTGATTTGTCAAACCGGTTTGCTGCGTTACAAGATCCAGAGGAAGTGGAAATATCAGTTCAGTATGAAGAAATCGCCAACAATGTACTTCAAACGGCCGCTTCAATAGCACCAAAAGAAAAATGTCTCAAACAAACAAAAATATCCAGTGAGACCATTGATTTAATGAAGAAACGGCGAGCAATGAGAAATTCAGGTAGTCCTTTTGGCAGGGTCGAGTACAGGGTCGGAGCTCTACAAAACTGTAAGAAAACGTATCAGCGAGGACACGCGCCGATTCAATATGCAGCTAGTGCAAACAACCCTGGAAGAAAACAAAGGAATTAACAGAAGCTGAGAAACAAAAGAACGAAAATATATGCCTTAAAGCGTGAGGATGGCACAGTGTGCAGGACGCGTACCCAAATGATAGAGATTGTTAGAAAATTTTATTCCCAGTTATATGAAGATCAGAACGAATCAAAGACAACAATACCTACGGAAGAACAAATGCCAGATATCCTAGTGGAGGAAGTAACAAATGCTATAGAATCGATGAGAAACGGCAAGGCTCCAGGAAAGGATTGTGTAACTGTCGAAATGCTAAAAGCTGGTGGTCGGACGTTAACCAAAATAATCTCAAAATTATACTCAAAATGCTTCAAAGAACAAAAAGTACCTGACTTATGGAAAAATGCAGAAGTGATCCTTTTACATAAAAAAGGGGCACATGAAGATTTAAAGAACTACCGTCGAATAAGCCTCCTATCAGTAATGTACAAAGTTTTCACTAAGATAATTTCTAAAAGAATATTAAAAAAACTGAATGACGCACAACCAAAAGAACAAGCAGGATTCAGAAGTGGATTCAGTACAATGGATCACATCCAGGTTGTACAGCAGGACATAGAAAGGCACAACGAATACACAATGCCACTGTGCTTGGCTTTTATCGACTACGAAAAAGCATTTGATTCCATCTCAAAGCATGCGATAATGGATGCACTGCTTAGCCAAGGTGTAGATGATGGAGCTACAGCAACAATTCACCTTGATGATCTTGGATTGGAAACAGGATGGTGTAAAGGTCAATGGTGTAAACTTAAACCATCTTAGATTTGCAGATGATATTATTCTCATTTCACAAGACCCCGAGGAGTTGCAAAGACGCATACAAGAACTGCAAAGGCCTGGCGAACTATTTGGCTTGAAAATAAACCTGAAAAAGAGTCAGGTTATGTTCAATAACTTCACTCAGGACAGAAGAATTTCAGTTTTAGGAAGGGATTTAGAGACTGTAGACAACTTTATATATCTTGGGCAGAGGATTTCAATGAAGGGGAATAGCGCCCGGGAGGTGGAACGGCGTGTTAAATGTGGCTGGCAAACATTTCGTAGGCTCAACATAGTGTTTAAGAGTAGACTCCTACTTTGCCTGAAAAGAAAAGTCTTCGATCAGTGCGTTCTACCCGTTATGACATACGGAAGTGAAACCTGGACACTCACATCGCAATCAATTCAACAACTTCGGGTGGCACAGAGGGGAATGGAAAGATGTATGATTGGCATTACAAGACGAGACAGAAAGTCCTGCGCATGGATCAGGGAACAAACAAAAGTCTGCGACATCATTGGAAGAGTAAAGCAATTGAAATGGAGATGGGCAGGCCATATAGCGAGGCGATGGGTCGACAGATGGACCAAGGCAATCCTGGAGTGGATACCGCTTGATCGCAAACGTCCGCGAAGAAGACCGAAAGCACGATGGATTGATGACACCGTTAAGTATATTGGACCCGAGTGGCAGAGGAAAGCCCAGGACCGTGAATGTTGGAAGCATGCCGAAGAGATCAGGTCTAGAGGTGAGAAGTTACTATCTATGCGTTTTAATGAATGATGAATCGGTAAATTCGTGGTATAGAAATATCTTTTTAATTTTTGGACATGTATATTATGAGCCATTTCTACATTCACTAAACCCCTTCCACCCCTTGCTCTCGGTATATACACTCTGCTGATTTCTGCTTTCGGGTGGTGGTATCGATATGTTGTTAGCATCGTTCGAGTTTTAATATCTATTTCTCTTAAATCTGTTTTTGTCCGTTTAAGGATCCCGAATGAATAGATCAGGCTTGGCCTGGCCCATGAATTCAGAGCGGTGAAGAGGTTTCTAGATGTTAGTTTAGTGGTCAAGATTAACCTTATTTTCCTATACAATTCATCCAACATTATCTTCTTAGTTGATTTTTGTTCAGTACCTATTGATTGGCGGAAGCCTAGGTATTTATAGCCTTCTGGTAATGCTGTATTTATTATTGTGCCATCCATTAATAATGTGTTTTGTTGTTCTGTAATGATGCCTCTTTTTATATGCAAGACTGCACATTTCTCCAGACCCATTCCCATCTGTATATCAGAACAGAATGACTTGACTATTTCCAGTTGACTTTGGAGCTGATCTGAGTTTGAGGCGTATATTTTCAAATCATCCATATAAAACGAATGGCTTAACTGTACGTTATTTTTTATATCGATTTTGTAGCCAGTTCTGGTTTTATTGAGCAGGTAGCTAAGTGGATTTAGGGCCAAACAAAACCATAAAGGGTTGAGAGAATCACCCTGAAAAATTCCTCGCTTTATTTTTATTTCATCAGTACAATAAGCGCCTCTTCCCGAACCAACCCGAAGTGTTGTACCCCATTCTTCCATAAGATATTCGAGACAATTTCTAACCGTCCCGTTTATGTGGTATATTTGTAGCAATTTTCGAAGCTATGAGTGAGGCACCGAGTAGAATACTTTCTTGTAATCAATCCATGCCATTGAGATATTTCGTTTTCTTTTTCTCGCCTGTTCCCAAATGATACTATCAATGACTAACAATTCCTTAGTTCCTCTAGCTCCTTTTTTGCAACCATTTTGTTCATTAGCTAGTTAGTTTTGATATGTGTAGACATATGTTGTACGACAATCGCAGTAAAGAGTTTGGATATTGTTGGTAGGCAGGTTAAAGGTCGATATTGATTCGGTTGGGACGCTGTTTCATTTTTAGGTATCATAATTCTGACGCCTTTCGTAAAGTAATCCGGGAATCCAACGGGTTTCTCCAGAGCCTGTTTTAGTTGCTTTGCTAAAATGTTGTGAAATTTTTCCACCAGTAATTATGGATTCTATCTATTCCTGGTTCTTTCCAGTTTCTCATACATGCGATCGTTGTTCTGATAGGTTTAACTTCAGAATAATTTTGAGAAAAATAAAATATTGTTAAATTATAATTAAATCATTATTATTATTATTATGTATGACTGAAATATTGTTTATTGGTTTGTGGTATTTTGAATGTATTAGTACAATAAAAATAAATAAATACATTTATCTATTAGTGCAATAAAAATTATAACCTAAATTTAATTACAGATATAATTCGGTTTCGCTATCACTGTCACTTTGATCTACATTAATAATAAGTGATTCTATATTATTAGTAAATGATATATAGGGATCTTCTATTTCAATAACATGGTTGGTCGAATTTATACAACTTTCTTTGGGAATACTATTTATAACCTTCCTAATTAATGTTGCAGCACTTGCACTTAGAGCCGGAGAAATATTTTCTGCTCTAACATTGGATTTTACCTGTTGCCACATATGTTCAATTGGATTAAAAATACAGTAATACGAGGGAAGGCGTAAAACCGTATGTCCCATATCGGCAGCAATGGTATCATATTCCATTTTAATATTAGATGTCTTTAATATTTCTAGAAGATCACATACAGTTCATACAAAAGGCTATTTATAAACCAATCTTCAAAAAATTCTGCTGTGGTGTCATGGTAGTTCAAAGATGAATGTTTAACATTTTTGGAGGACCGTAAACAATTTGAAACCGATCCAAAAAAAAAATGAAATTGGAACCGATAAAACCATCTTTTTATCTTTTCTTAGTCGCTGTTGCAATGAATGCTATGTAGGTACAGTTTACTCTTCATACTTTCATTTCACTCTTCATACTTTTGCTGCTTTTACCAAAATCACTATGGACTTTTTTGTTTTTAAATGGCTTCGTTACAATATCTTTAACTATAGACAGCAGAGTTTGCGTTAATGAAGATGTTTCTCCTGCGGCTGCATTTACATTAAGCCCCCTATTCAATAAAGAAGTATACACATTTTTAACAATTTGCTTAGCATCGGGCGATAAATGTTTTCTTTTAAAATTAGTACTACCGGAGGTCCAGTGATCATTATCTTGCCAAGAATGTAACATTTTTAGCACGTTTGGAATAACAAAAAATACGATCGAAAGTATAGAATTGCACTGTTTAAGAAAAGAATGCGAACTAAACTAAAATATTTTGAAACTACTAAACCAGATAAAAAATTAATTTTATCTTTTTACCTGTTATTTTATTAGGCCCGTTCCTGTTTACGTTTCTTGCAACTTTGTCGGGTTTTGTTAGGGCAAGGGTTGTTAAGAGTTTATTGCAGCCAATCGATCAACGATATATCTTGAAAAAGCATTATACATTCATGTTTAAACTACCATGGAGTCGCTCCGTAAAATCGGCATGAAGAATCTCCAAATGTTGGCTGTAAGTAAGTAAATTTCCCTGTTTTACAGAGATCGCTGATAATGTGGGAAAGTGGAGGTATTCACCTCTATCTAGATTTCGTTTGAACAGAAGAAGCCTTCCCACAAAAGAAGCTATGACATATATAAAATAACTTCATTAAATATTTTAAAAAGGTCCGTCACACAAGCTATATCATTTTTCGATATAATCAGAAAAAAGAAGTAATCACTTACCAGCCTTTTTGCATTTGATCGATTTGGCAAAACATTGTAGTCTTATTTCTATTTAATGTTTATAATAAGTAATCGCAAATACCAACAAATGAAATAGAAGTGAACATGAACAGAATGAATAGAACACTCCAAAATGGAGATACTATGATAAAAAAAATGACCCAGTGGACCCAATTTTTGGATCCACTTGTGGCGTTTAACGTGTTAAAATAAAGGAACTTGAGAAAAATCGGTAGGTTTCTTTTTCTCTCTCTGTATTTATTTAAGTTATACGCTATCATTGAGGATAGGCAGTGCTTTAACTAGTACTATGGAATATTTTTCTTATTAATTACAAACGCGGTTAATATAGATTTTTTAAATAAACATAAATCGTTTATTTTATGTATTTGCACGGACGGTTTAAACACGTTAAGAATGTTTTAAGTGCGACTACTTTAAAGTTTACATTTAATAACGTTTAACAATTCCCCATTTATTCATAATTTTTTAAATAAGCAAAAGCAAAATTCCACGATGTTGAATTCCGTGGAATTTCTCTAATTTGAAAATATTCTCTTATTTATTAACACTTATATTATGAATGGGGTTTATATGATTATTAACAATTTGTGTAATAAACATGTATGGCCTTTACAAGTCGATTTCACAATATTTTTCTGATATCATAATGTGGGATGATATAGAACAGTGATTTTCTATATCGTCCCACGTATACTTGTTCAGTCTCATCTCGGCATGGATCCGTTTTACACAACTCTTCCTTATCTCAATTATCAGCAATTCTGTTAGTATCCAACTTTCACTGCCGCATATAAAGAGAAATTTTTTTAGTGTGTCGGAACGTCTAATAGGGGTCGCTGTCAAATTATGATGACACATGAAATATCTAGTTTTTCGATTTACAGTCTTGCAAATCGTCGAAATGTATATATATATATATATATATATATATATATATATATATATATATATATATATATATACATGTTTTGTCTGTTGATGATTAGACTCATGAGGGTACCGATAGGGAGTTCCTCCCCACAATCAAACAACCCATATTTTCGCCGACTTCTCGTCGGATGGCTTGTACATGCAGTTTTTTTTATACTTTCTAGTACTATTATACTTTCTTCGGCTGCGTCCAATCAGACAACAGTAGTCAGGAGTAATACACCCCCGACCGTTGGGTTCCACATGAGATTGTGGTTCTATATGAGACCTTTGGACGCAGTTCAACTGATGAGTCTCACCCTGATGAGTTTAACCACCAACAGACAAAACATGTGTCCACCAATGTAAGGGATGGGTGGGGCTTCTTCCTGGTCAAGTAACTAACCAATGCTCATTATGGCGGAGACGCGGGTTGATGTGCGTTCCATATGAGATTGTGGAACCCAATGGTCGGATATGAACTCCTGACTACTGTTGTCTCATTGTCACAGAAGTCAAAAAACCCCATATATATGTATATATATATATATATATATATATATATATATATATATATATATATATATATATATATATATATGGTGTCCCATTAAGGATGTCCCATGGTATCCCATGGTGTCCCCAGGTGTCCCATTAAGGATGGATCGCGGCCGTATCTTGAAAACTATTTCACCCACAGCTTTGGGGAAAAAACAATTGTACTAAAAATGATCATGAAAAATTCACCAAAAATATTTTTAAGCTTCTAAAACGACCGCAAGAGGGCGTGACGAGCTAAACATTTTTAAAAATCTTTTTTTTTGTGTATTTTCAAGTGTTAATCGAGTAAAAAAAATTCTCAGTTATAATTAGCAAACTGTCTCCTACAACTTTGTTTCATGACATTTTGTCGTAATTTCATGAATAGAGAGGGGGGGGGGGGGGGGGGTAATTTTACCTATTGAGATAAAAAGTCGTCTAATGTCCGTTTGCCTTAACCGATTTTCCTCAATTTGGATTCATTTAAAAGGCAATAGCTGGGACAATCAGATAATCTGGGAGATAAATTATTTAGTTTATAAATGAAACCGCGAGGTGGCGTTACATTCAACAATATATTTTTTTGATGTTTTGATCAGTTTTTTCAAATGGAATGGTACAGCTTTTATTGCATGGCTAGAAAGGTAATTTAAAGAGGAATCATCCAGTGAAAACCCGAAATCGATATCTCAGACATGTCAAGAGATATTTCGATTTTTCTGAAAAAATCAGTTATTATTTCACTACTACTTGCATTAAGTTAAAAAAATATTAAATTAATGTTTGCCTTACTTCACACTTTACCCAGGCTTAGGACTGGTCCAAATTCTTCGTGCCATATTAATTTGAAGCGTGTTTAAAGGCCAACGGGCCAACAACGAAGATAATAATAATAACAACAGTCAAATAAAATTAACAGCACAACAGTCTAATAATTAACAGAATCTGAACTTTAACGCCTTTCTAAATGTTCAAAATGCCTTCCATCCTTAGAAACGCAAAGATTTATTTTTTGACGACTACTAAAAACGGCAGCTTCAATTTCCGCTCTTGAAATGTTGGTTATTGAATTTTGAATTATTTCCATCATGTTTTCTCGTGTGGTAGGACGAGTTTGAAAAACAAGGTCTTTTAGTCTTCTCCACAAATAAAAATCGAGGACTGTCAAATCCAGTGAGCGCGCCGGCCACGAAAATAAACTACCCCGTCCTATCCAACGATTTCGAAACGAAGCATCCAAGAAGTTTCGAACCACCTGCGAGAAGTGGGCAAGGCATCCATCATGCTGGTACCACATTTGTCTTCTTGTTTCCAACGAAACATCTTCCATTAGTTCTGGCAGTCCATTTTGTAAAAAATTTAAATATGTTTCACTATTCAAATGTCCATTAAAAATAAAGGGACCAATAATTTTGTCTCCCAAAACACCACACCATACGTTCACACTCCATCTATTTTGGTGGTTGATTTCTAACATCCAGTGTGGATTAGCAACTGCCCAGTGCATATTATGTAAGTTAACGCCTCCATCACTGTTAAAAGTAGCTTCATCAGTCCATAGTATGCGTTTTAAGAATTGTTTATTTCCACTACAGATATTTTTTAACCAGTGACAATAGTCTAACTGTCTGTCGAAATCGTTATCCAAAAGGGCTTTGTGTAAGACAACATGATAGGGGTGCAGCTTGTTATATCTTAAGATTCGATGAACGGATGTCTTGCTAACACCTAATTCTTCAGATATTTGTCTGATACTTAAATGGGGGTTGGTTTCAACATAAGCCAGAACATTTACGATATTATCTCTATTACGAATCGAACGTAACCTGGTGCGGACTGGATTTGGATGCACAATTCCTGTTTCTCGTAAGCGTCTTGCTAGACGTGTAAACACCTTCTTCGAATAATGCCTTGTTTTGGAATATTGACTTGCATATTGCCGCTCTGCAATACATGCATTTTCAAAACATTGGAAATACACCGCCAACATGTCATAGGCCTCGTTATTCGTAAAAGGCATTGTTATATATAAAATGTAATGCATTTCAAAACTGACAAGTTAATTTGACTGTTTTTGTTTGTTTCCATGGTTCCCTTCTTACACTCTTTGTGTAATGTACCTAAGGATTGCATGCGTCTATTTGGAAACCCGAAAACGCATAATTTCATTCATCCATTCATTTAGTTTAAAAGAAAGAGTAGGTATATTTATTAATGACCGATTTCAATATTCTGTCAAGTAGTATTTAAGCATCACAAAAGAGAAAATGCAACAATTGGGGAAAGGCATTTTTTCCGCTTATGTAATTAAAATAGAAAATATTATCAAGGTAAGGATTAGAACATTTATGATGATTGATACTGAATAGATAATTTTATTTTTTAAATAAAATTGTTGCGGTTGCGATTGCGACCTAAATATTAAGACCAATTTTTAACTTAATATTACGGTAAAAATTAAAACTAACTGATTTTTTTAAGAAAAATCGAAATATCTCTTGACATGTCAGAGATATCGATTTCGGGTTTTCACTGGACGATTCCTCCTTAAATTACCTTTCTTGCCATGTAGTAGAAGCTGTACCATTCCATTTGAAAAAACTGAACAAAACTTCAAAAAAACTATTGTTGAATGTAACGCCACCTCGCGGTTTCATTTATAAACTAAATAATTTATCTCCCAGATTATCTGATTGTCCCAGCAATTGCCTTTTAAAATTTAGGAAAAATTTAGGAAAATCGGTTAAGGTATCGGTATCGGTATCGTGAAATTACGACAAAATGTCATAAAATAAAGTTGTAGGAGACAGTTTGCTAATTATAACTGAGAATTTTTCTTACTCGGTTAACACTTGAAAATACACAAAAAAAATGATTTTTAAAAATGTTTAGCTCGTCACGCCCTCTTGCGGTCGTTTTAGAAGCTTAAAAATATTTTTGGTGAATTTCTCATGATCATTTTCAGTACAATTTTTTTTCCCCAAAGCTGTGGGATAAATAGTTTTCAAGATACGGCCGCGATCCATCCTTAATGGGATACCTGGTATATATATATATATATATATATATATATATATATATATATATATATATATATATATATATATATATATATATATATATATATATATATTAGGGTGAGACACAAAAAATTAACCTTTTAATTTTCTAAAAAAAGAGGCCATATATTAAAATATTATTAAAAAAAAAAAAATTTAAGGCCATATATTAAAACATTTTTAGTTTATGGTCTTAAAAGTCAGAAGTGTGAAAAAAGTGAGTATCGAAGTGGTCTTACTGAGAAAAAAAATCTCTCTTTGGGAAAAATTTGTTGTTTAATTTTAAAAGATGTTGATGGCCACTTTCCATTTAAATAACACGCAAAAAATGTTTTCTTCATTAAAAATGCTATAACTTTTGAACAGTTTGAGTTAAGGTATATTATAGTGCTAGGGATATTCTTATACGGCATTGAATTCTCTAAAAATTAGTTAATTTTTTTGGACTCAAAAATTCGTATACTTCATGAAAATTGAAAAAAAAACAGAAATACGTAGCTAAAATTACATATGCTAAAAGCTACCAGAATGACACAAGACACGGAAAGTGATTTTGCAGTTCGACATCGCCCTATCACATACTGCGAAAGTGGTCAGAGATACCATTTCTACACTTGGCTGGGAACCCTTGCTCCAACAGCCGTTCGCATCAGACTTGGCTCCTTCCGACTACCACTTGTTTCATCGATGTCTTACGTACGTCAATAAATACGTAGATACATCATCGATGTCTTAAAAATGGTTAGATGACTGGAGCATTTCAAAAGACCTACGACTTTTCTGAGAGAGCATCCACAAATTGCAAAAAGAGATGGAAACAATGTGCAAGAATGTATTAAGAATTATTAACAGCCACAACTGGTAGTGTTCTATATTTTTCAGTCGGAAGAATCAAATATTTTAGTTATCTAAGAATTGAGTTTGCAACTCCAAAACCAAAAACTGTCATGAGATTTAAATCCGGCGTGGAATTTACGTGAAGGACTCTACATATTAAAATTAGTAAATTTTGAACGAAACCGAACAGGTACTTATCAACTCTATAAATGATAATTGGTGAATGACCCTCGTATGACGTCCTTTTTATGCTTGCTTTAAGTGAAATTGTTTTGCTTGTACCAAAAGCATTAAGAAAAACCCATTTGAATAGTACTACAGACGTACTTACTTAAATAAATATGGATACAAATGTTTCCTAGAACCAATGATCGTTTTATATAACCAAACAGTTAAAAAATTCTACTAGGAACACAAAGCTCGGAAAAAATTGTTTAAAAATACTTTTAAATGGAATCTAATTTAAGAGATCGACCGCAAATTTTGATATTTATGATTTAATGATCAATTTTTTTGCCGGCGTTCTCGGCAATAATGATATTAATGAAATCGGCTAGTTTTTCCTATTTGATTGAAAAAGTTTTGATATGCTCGGCTAGTTCTGGGCATTGGACTGGGTCAAGGATACATGGGACATCGTGTAGGTTTTTTTGCCATATATATTAGAGGTCGGGTTGTAGTCAATGTCAATCGGATGGTGTTGGTATTATTAACTCGTCTGCTTAAGGAACAAACTAATATTTATTGAATAACAATTTTTGCTATTGACTTAAGTATGATTCTCGAATGATAAAATTAGTTCCTTAACTTATATATTCGTGAAGATATTGATAAATAACGTCCATCAACAGTGACTTTTTTGTCCTTTGATATGGGAGTTGTTCTAGGATGATTAATTATCTTGGCTGGTGACTTTTACCCTGACAATTAGGGAACTACAAATGGTTATCCGAAATTAGCTCTAGTTCTTCTAGCTCTAGTTTAAATTATTGTTTTTAATGCATGCATTTATTGAAAATTACTTAATTATTCTATTAAAATATAAAAGTATAAAATTTAATAAAAATAAAAAGGAGGACAAAATATATTGCGCCTCAGAAAAACAGTCCTTTTAAGACTTCCTCTCATGGGATTTAAAAAACAAATATCAAAAATATCTGTTCTTATGTAAATAAAGAATCACTGGGTAATAACAAAAAACCAAATGGAGACAAATTTCTCAGTGATTCATTTTTGTAATAAATTTGCCTAACAAACAAAATTTTAAAAATATAAAAATGTTCTAAAAGTATAAAAACTTTTAACGTTAACGTTTCGGGAAGTATTCTCCTCCCGTTTTTCAAAACGAATCTAAAAATAAAGCATATTAATTTCTATAAATTATGAAAAGATAGAGGTATGTATGATATATATTTAAATTATTGTTTTTAATATGCATAGTTTATTGAAAATTATTTAATTATTCTATTAAAATATAAAAGTATAAAATTTAATAAAAATAAAAAGGAGGACAAAATATATTGCACCTCAGAAAAACAGTCCTTTTAAGACTTCCTCTTATGGGGTTTTTGAGAACAATGCCCAACAATGAGTCCTGATATCTCACCTTCATGACTTTTATATCCCGGGGAAAACGCTCACCCTATATTGTCTTCTTTATTTGGGTTTTTCGCCACGATCTAAAACCCAAAAAATATCAAAAATATCCGTTCTTATGTAAATAAAGAATCACTGGGTAAAAACAAAAAACCAAAGGGATATACATTTCTCAGTGAATCTTTTTTGTAATAAATTTGCCTAACAAACAAAATTTTAAAAATATAAAAATGTTTTAAAAAATATACAAACTTTTAACGTTAACGTTTCGGGAAGTATTCTCTTCCCGTTTTTCAAAACGAATCTAAAAATAAAGCATATTAATTTCTATAAATTATGAAAAGATAGAGGTATGTATGATATATATTTAAATTATTGTTTTTAATATGCATAGTTTATTGAAAATTACTTAATTATTCTATTAAAATATAAAAGTAAAAAATTTCATAAAAATAAAAAGGAGGACAAAATATATTGCACCTCAGAAAAACAGTTCCTTTAAGGCTTCCTCTTATGGGGTTTTTGAGAACAATGCCCAACAATGAGTCCTGATATCTCACCTTCATGACTTTTATATCCCGGGGAAAACGCTCACCCTATATTGTCTTCTTTATTTGGGTTTTTCGCCACGATCTAAAACCCAAAAAATATCAAAAATATCCGTTCTTATGTAAATAAAGAATCACTGGGTAAAAACAAAAAACCAAAGGGATATACATTTCTCAGTGAATCTTTTTTGTAATAAATTTGCCTAACAAACACAATTTTAAAAATATAAAAATGTTTTAAAAATATACAAACTTTTAACGTTAACGTTTCGGGAAGTATTCTCTTCCCGTTTTTCAAAACGAATCTAAAAATAAAGCATATTAATTTCTATAAATTATGAAAAGATAGAGGTATGTATGATATATATTTAAATTATTGTTTTTAATATGCATAGTTTATTGAAAATTACTTAATTATTCTATTAAAATATAAAAGTATAAAATTTCATAAAAATAAAAAGGAGGACAAAATATATTGCACCTCAGAAAAACAGTTCCTTTAAGGCTTCCTCTTATGGGGTTTTTGAGAACAATACCCAACAATGAGTCCTGATATCTCACCTTCATGACTTTTATATCCCGGGGAAAACGCTCACCCTATATTGTCTTCTTTATTTGGGTTTTTCGCCACGATCTAAAACCCAAAAAATATCAAAAATATCCGTTCTTATGTAAATAAAGAATCACTGGGTAAAAACAAAAAACCAAAGGGATATACATTTCTCAGTGAATCTTTTTTGTAATAAATTTGCCTAACAAACAAAATTTTAAAAATATAAAAATGTTTTAAAAAATATACAAACTTTTAACGTTAACGTTTCGGGAAGTATTCTCTTCCCGTTTTTCAAAACGAATCTAAAAATAAAGCATATTAATTTCTATAAATTATGAAAAGATAGAGGTATGTATGATATATATTTAAATTATTGTTTTTAATATGCATAGTTTATTGAAAATTACTTAATTACTCTATTAAAATATAAAAGTATAAAATTTCATAAAAATAAAAAGGAGGACAAAATATATTGCACCTCAGAAAAACAGTTCCTTTAAGGCTTCCTCTTATGGGGTTTTTGAGAACAATGCCCAACAATGAGTCCTGATATCTCACCTTCATGATTTTTATATCCCGGGGAAAACGCTCACCCTATATTGTCTTCTTTATTTGGGTTTTTCGTCACGATCTAAAATTCAAAAAATATCAAAAATATCTGTTCTTATGTAAATAAAGAATCACTGGGTAAAAACAAAAAAATCAAACGGATATAAATTTCTCAGTGATTCTTTTTCGTAATAAATTTGCCTAACAAACAAAATTTTAAAAATATACAAATGTTCTAAAAAATATACAAACTTTTAACGTTAACGTTTCGGGAAGTATTCTCCTCCCGTTTTTCAAAACGAATCTAAAAATAAAGCATATTAATTTCTATAAATTATGAAAAGATAGAGGTATGTATGATATATATTTAAATTATTGTTTTTAATATGCATAGTTTATTGAAAATTACTTAATTATTCTATTAAAATATAAAAGTATAAAATTTCATAAAAATAAAAAGGAGGACAAAATATATTGCACCTCAGAAAAACAGTTCCTTTAAGGCTTCCTCTTATGGGGTTTTTGAGAACAATGCCCAACAATGAGTCCTGATATCTCACCTTCATGACTTTTATATCCCGGGGAAAACGCTCACCCTATATTGTCTTCATTATTTGGGTTTTTCGTCACGATCTAAAACCCAAAAAATATCAAAAATATCTGTTCTTATGTAAATAAAGAATCACTGGGTAAAAACAAAAAAACCAAACGGATATAAATTTCTCAGTGAATCTTTTTTGTAATAAATTTGCCTAACAAACAAAATTTTAAAAATATATAAATGTTCTAAAAAATATACAAACTTTTAACGTTAACGTTTCGGGAAGTATTCTCCTCCCGTTTTTCAAAACGAATCTAAAAATAAAGCATATTAATTTCTATCAATTATGAAAAGATAGAAAGTAAATATATTTTTTGTGTATGTCAATGATACTTACATTGACAAATAAAGAAAAAAATATATGAACACCCCACAATCATTCAGACCGCGCTTTCCCTGCTCCCCACTTAAATCTCCCAGGTTATAAGGAAATCTGTTCAATGGTTAAGACCCTTGAGCTTTCTAATAGCGTTTTGACAATATCTTGATAATTTGACGCACTGTACTTACCAAGAAAATTACTTAGAACAGATACGAAACTTTTCCATGCTTCTTATCCACAGCAGTCATGATTTTTTTTAAGTTCGCATCTTGAACTAATATTCGAATTTGAGAGCCATCAACATTCCAGCTTTTCCATACGTCACTTAGGAAATGCTCTGCAAATGTAGCAAACCTTTAATGTAGAGAGGTGGATGTATAATTTTACCCCTACTCAGTAATGGCTTATTTACTTTTACTTACAGTTAAGGATTATCTCGAAGGCCACAAGTTTTGTTCTAAGTGATTTAGTTTTGCTCGACAGACCAAGTAAGAAATTTACACCATTTTTAATGAACGTACGAATTTTAGTAATTAATTTTTTCAAGAATTAACTAATATTTTCGTATTCTTCTTTTAGTTTGGTTGAATAGACTATTGGGATAGATGCATATCGGTTTCCATTTTGCAATAAAACACATTTTAAACTTTTTTCGAACTATCTGTAAAGATCCGCCAATCAGTAGGTTTCAGGCAAACCCATGTCTAAAAGTAACTTGGCAATGTTGCTATAATAAACAAGTCCTTCGTCCTCACTGACATATTGTAAATTGTTTTGCCCTAGTTCTATAAGCTGTTATTGACACTTCTGGCTACAATATATTTTTTGTCCTTTAGCCTTGATGCTAACAGTTCCGACGCCTGTTTTCATAAATTCAGTTCTCGTATTAAATCGCTGAGCTCATTTTCAGAAAACAAACAGTTGTTTTGACGAGTCTTCTACGGTATTCAAAACGGTGTTGCTTCTGACGACAGCTTTGAGGCGTAAATAGGCGGAGGAAGTTCTTTATTGTGAAAATCAGGGCCTTTTATATTTATATACCTACTTTATATACCTAGTTAAGTAGGGTAGTTGTAGACACTACAGTTAGACTCACGGGCGTAGCCAAGGGGGGGGGGGGTTCAACCCCCCCCCCCCCCCCCGGAATAAGCCAAATATTACCTAATATTATACCGAAAAAATACGAGGAGTGAAGAGAGTTAAATTATTACATTTGAATTGAATATATATATCCGAACTAGTGGACGTTGCGCACAGTAACGCCATCTCTTGTCGAGTAGGCGAACTATTTTGTATCGTATGGAAATTTTGCGTTGTTTCTCGATTATTCGCCACGCCCCTCGGTCGGAATGACCGGAGCTTTGTGGAAGTTTATGGTAGTTTCTGGAAGGCTACTACCGGGCTGCTATATAAGCGGCGCATGACCGCGCTTACGGCAGTATTGTTCCATGCGAACTCGAAGCGAATATAAGTAAAAAGTGGTGAACGAATAGTGAAGACAATTCAGTGTACCGTGTAAGTGAGTAATTTTAGTGCAGTGTTATTCGGTGACCTTGTTAAGGATAGATACGTGAATCATTATTACTGTCGAAAAATGGAGGGGAAAAAAAGGAAGGGTGATAAACTTAAAGGTATGGACTACTGGAAAAAGTGGCGTAGTCAAGGGGTTTCTAATAAAGAAACAAATTTGGATTTAGCTATCGAAGCTTCAGCTACCTTGCATGCTGATAAGAAGACTGCGATGACGAGCGGGCCCCCGACCTCGACCTCAATCACAATACCGAATGTCGAAATCGATGCCATGTTGCTGGTGCCCTGTTCGATACCTTCAACTGCCGAATCTACATTTATTCTGCAACAGGCCAGCTTGCCTGTTACCTCATCTTTTACAATTGTAGCAAAGTTGGATGTTGGTTTTTACGCGAATCAAGAAAATATCTTGGATGAATATTTTAAAGTCCAAATTTTAAAAACACAAAACGAAACTTGCGCTTTCAATGGAAATGGTTGAAGAGATTCCCCTCATTGTCATATCCGGAATATAAAAGTGGAGCATACTGCAGAGTTTGCGTGGTAATGGGACGTTCGCTTGATGAAGGTAAAGGCGGTCATCAAAGAATCGGCCAGTTGGTAACCGAACCTTTTTGTAAGTGGAAAAATGCCCTAGAAATATTTGAAATGTGTGAAATATGGCGGGTACACAAACATGAAGCTATTATAAGATTCAGGGAAATTTATTCAGCGATTGTGAATGCTCTCGAAGAACTCCAATTTAATCACAATAAGGAAACATCGCAACAAGCCCCCCAATTGCTAAGTACGCTTCTTCGGATTTTGTAATGTGTTTAGTGATTCTTCAAAAAGTTATGAGCTATACATTGTCGCTATCAAAATAATTACAGACAATTGACATCGATCTTATCACGGCATTCAAACATGTAGATGATGTTATTAATGTCTTACAACTCCTGCGAAACAACACTGACATCGAATATCTTCATCTCTATGAAGACGCAAAGGTTTTACTGGAAGAAAATGGTGGTATACTGCGAATGCCACGCGTCGTCGGAAGACAATTAAATAGATCGAACATTCCTGCATTGGATGTATGCACGTATTACAAAATTAATTTGTTCATTCCATTTCTTGATCATACAATTCAACAATTGGTTGAAAGTTTACCAAACATCGTAAAGTAGTATCAGCATTATCTGGTGTGCTACCTTCAAATTTTACTGCCAGTTCTGAAATTGAAGAAGCAATTTCCATGTACTTGTCATTGCTTCCCGAAAGTAACATATCAGTGGTTAAAGCAGAACTTGAAGTATGGAAAACAGTGATGACAAATATCTCGCCTACCCCGAAATCTAGTTTGGATGCCTAGATATGTGCGATAAAAACCTTTATCCTAATATTTATACATTACTACAAATCTTGGCTACCATTCCTGTATCCACTGCTACCCCAGAAAGGTCTTTCTCGAGCCTAAGGAGAGTGAAAAACTATTTACGAAACACTACAAGTGAAAACAGACTTAATGGTTTCGCTCTCATGAACATTCACTATGGAACAGAATTTAGATTTAGCGCAGAGGAACGAAATTAATTTAACCATTTCATTTAAAGTTAAGAACTTTATAAATATGTCGTAATTTTTCCGATGAATATATAGATATTAAATTTCATGTAAGTATATTTTTGTTGTTTTATTTACTTCAAACTAAACCCCCCAAAACTAAATCCTGGCTACGCCCGTGCTTAGACTGCTTTATTTTTTTGTATTATAATTGTTTCTTTTTAATTTTTTTTTATGTTGGTGTCTGAATTTGTGTTCGTGTGTAATTGATGGCATTTACTATTACTGAGTCTTTCTAGTGAAAAGAAACCTTTTCCTAGTTTTAAGGTTTATTTTTAATCTTTTATGATTCCGAACAATTGGGTGCATCCTATTGACGTGCCTGTGCAATGTATCCATGGCCTACGACCTAACTGCCTCCGGTGAATGGAGGCTGTCACTGTAAAGTTGTAAACCTGAAGAATAAAAAGATTACGTTACAATAGGTCTAATCAGTGTCTTATATATTTTTCATTTGTTGATAAATATATTCTTCTCTTTATTTCTGCATTGATGCTGTTGTTACTTGTAACTTGCGAGCCTAGGTACACAAACTCATCCACGGATTCAATAGAATGTGTGTCAATGCTTAGATTCTGAATGCACTCAGTCTTCTAGTACGTAATCCTGTATTCATACATTTCTTCTGTTGTATGTTAATTTGCAGTCCAAATTGTCTTGCAACCTAAGTATAAGGAATACCTATATCATGTAACTTTTAGTTCCAGTTATTCTATTCACGTCAGCTGTGAAGACTAATAGTTTGTTCATTATTATACCTGCTTCATAAATATCTGTTTATCTGTTCGCCTTCTCAGTATTACCTGGTCGTAGTCAGTATGGTAGTTCAGTATGGGTAAGGAACGGACGTGATGTTTCATTTTGAATTAAATTCGTTATCGATGAAGTAACTTAAAAAAGGCCGACCGCGGTGGTCTGGTGGGTTAGTCGCCCGCCTGCCAATCCAATGGTCCCGGGTTCGAATTCAGGTGCGGGCATGGATGTTTGTGTGCGTATTTGTATGTGTTTGTCGGTGTTGGTAAGTCACTAAATAACGCCTTTGAGCGTTGACGTGACTTAAATTAAATTAAAAAAAAAAAAAACTTAAAAAAAAGGATTTTTTTTACTTTTAATTAATATTAATCTTCATTTAACCACTAGTTTTATTTTAATAAAATTTTTAAAAGTGTAAAAACTGAATGACTCACCCACTGCATTCAATTTGCTGCAAAGTGCGCATTTTTTATTTATTGACTTTTTAGTTGCATTGTGTTATAATCATTAGTGTCTTATTTTCAATGCAATATTATCGATTTCCTATTAGATATAGTTAATAGTAACACAATAAAAACTGTATAGATTATTTTTTGTTCTAATCAAGTGAATTTTTAAATAATTGATTTTAAATTGAATAATACAGCAAACTATCTATATTGTTTATTTATTGTGTTGAAGGCTGTTGTTGAAGGTTTAGAGAATTTTTATTTAACTGTTTTTAAAACAAATTTGTCGCGATGTAATATTAGTAAACGATATTACCGTGTTTTCGTATATTAAACAATATAAACAAATATTATTAGAGTTTAACGAGATTTATTAGCAAATTATGGTAAATAATATTATCACAAAATTAATTTAATTTTGCAACGAATGTTTTACTACTGTTTTTGTGCAGTGAGAATTTTTTCAATAAGGAGTTTAAAAAAAAACTGATTAATATGTGGGGAAATAAATCAACGTTTTTTTTCTTTTGTTTTGTTACAATCTGTTTGAATAAAACCTTCGCTCAGTGTCAAAATATTAGGCACACCATAGTATGAAGACAGACTACAACCAAAAAACAAAGAATTAAAAGAGCAAAGAAAAATGTATTAAAAAGTGACGATGAAAAATCGTCTACTGAAGAATTAAATGAAAGTTTAATTTGCGATGATGAGTGAGAATACTCAGAAATATTTTTATGAGCGATTAATTTAGCCACGGGCAAAAGTGGAGAGATGTGGTACCGTTGCAGAAGTTGCGGAAACTGGGCGCATAAAGAATGTCTTGGCAGCAGTGGCGGCTTGTCAGGGGACGCGGGTGAAGCACCGCTTCACCCACAATTTCCGAAACAAAAACTTACATTTTATTTTTTATATAAAACATAATTGGTATAATAATTTATTTAATTACGTATACATTAATACATCAGCATTATAATAATTAATGCCAAATTAATACAATACTAACAATTATATGAATTATACAATATACAAACGTAGCGTATTCTTAAAGAATAGAGCGACGACTGCGGCGAGCGGTGAGCGCCGTTGTTCAGTTAACTAAACAGTCAGAAAACTCTACCTGGTATGAGATGCCTGGGAAGCGCACGATCGATAATACCGCTGCCAAATTCCAGATTTGTTTACGGAGGTTGCCATGGTAACGCACGAAGCCGTCTTCTAAATACGTGAGGTAAAAATAGAAAACGGCGCGGCGGGTGGATGCTGCTGCAGCAGGCTTTATTGCACGCGTTTCCTTTCCTTAAGAATAAAATTCAGTGAATTTACATCGTATCGCGCCGTGCGGGTGGCTGTTAAAGTTTTTGAAAATGTTTCCATTGTACGATCCGGTGTGCATTTTGTTGGAAACACCATTTTCCAGATGGAAAAACGATGACAAAAAAGACTTTCTGCATACAGAGGGACCTAACACCAAACCTTTTCTTGAAATAGAAAAACAAGGAAAATCAAAAGACAGAGTTTTCGTTCGAAAGTTTCGCAATCAGTGGTATGCTGATTATAAGTGGTTGTGTGGAAGTGTTTATTTAAAGAAACTGTTTTGTATGCCCTGTTTGACAGTAGGTGTAAAATCAAGTGTGTGGAATAAAGAGGGTTTTAACAATTTTGGAAACGTAACAAGGGGTTGTAGTAGACATGAAGCTTCTTCAGATCACATTCACTGTGCATTATCGTTTGCCAAATTAAAGAAAAACCTCAGCACGATTGAAGACGCGTTGAAGGAAAATTCCAGGTTCTATTTAAAAATGTTCAATGACAATGTGCTTTTAAATAGAAGATTCATGCAGTTACCTATTCGCGCCACTGTTTATTTAGGAAAACAAGAGTTAGCATCTCGAGGGCACAACGAATCTGATTCCTCGGATAATCGGGGGAATTTCAAAGAACTTTTGGACTCTTATATATCAATGAGCAGTGTGAACATTCAAGAACACTATAAGAAGATATCCCCCATTTTTTCTGCAAATTCAAAAACAATCCAGAACGAACTGATAGACTGTATTTCGGATTACATCGATGAACATGTAGATCGTGAAATAAAAGACAGTGATTTTTTCTTTATTCAAGTCGACGACTCAACGGACATTCTTCAGAAATCTCAGTGCAGCATTATACTTCGATACGTTAATAGTGCGGGAAAGTTAGTTGAGCGGTTTTTGGGCTTCTTGGATGTTAGTATCGACCGAACAGTGGATGCTCTTTTTGATTTGGTGACTAAACATATTGAAAAATACGATTTCCGTTCAAAATTAGTAGGACAATGCTACGAAGGCGCTAGTGTCATGTCAGGACATATAAATGGTCTCCAATCAAAAATAAAAACCGAAGCTCGACAAGCCATTTTTGTACATTGTGCAGCTCACCGTTTCAATTTAGTGATTCAGCAGAGTTGCAGTACTATACCACAGTGCCGTATTTTTTTCGCAAACGTGAATAGTTTCCCGACTTTTTTTCATCATTCTACAAAGAGAACTCAAGTAGCTGACACAATAATGAAAAAAAGGGTACCCACATCTGTTTCAACCCGTTGGACATCGAATTCTAAGATAGTGAATGTGATTGATAATGAATGGGACAGTTAAAACAAAACAGTTTTTACTGAAATTAGAGACGACAAAACTTCGGATCAAATTTCAATAACTCAAAGTGTGGGCTTCTTAAATCATCTCAATAATTTTGAATTTGCTCTACTCAGTGCTATTTCCTGTTTGAAAAGAATCAAGACATTTTTACGAAATTCAATGACAGAAAACACACTAAGTAATTTGGCGAAAATTTCTATTGAAAAAGGACTTTTGAACGAACTTTTAAGTGTGGAACCATTTTATGACGACATTATTGAAAGATTTGCAGCTTTAAAAGACCGACGAATTGACCTTACATTTAAAAAATAGAAACATTATGTGCGGTTGCAGATTTTGCAGTGCCCCTACGTTAGTCGCTGTTGAAGTGCGGGTGAGTAAGCTATTTTTTTTTATGTTATTGTTATGTTTTTATACATTTTTGGATTTGCTGCTTATGATATACCTATTATTTTTCGTGCTGCGCTTCACCTCCTATTTAGACCATGAGCCGCCACTGCTTGGCAGTGATAATCTAGCTTCTGATATTTGTGTTTTTTGTTTGGACCCTTAAAAGGTTTATTTCTTTGTTTTGTTTAATAATTTAATTTTTTTTATTTCTGTTACAAATAGTTCTCTATATAATACCTCAAAATTTGCTTGATTTGATTATATTAAGTAATTGACGGTTTCAATTTTTACTTGATGAAAATCCATTATAAATTCGTTTAAAATAAAACTACAGTTTTATACGATTTTCACTGAATTTCCAAAGCGATTCGGTCTTGCGGTCGAATTTGATGGTTTATGGGTCAACCCATGATTTTCCGCGTTTTGGGTTTTCGAAATATATTAATTTTTCGTCTTCAGTCACGATCCGATGTCATTTAGCTAATATGGTGCCCATTTTCCTGTCTTGGTATGCAGACCATGTGGCCATACCCCTCCATGCTATGCAGACGATCATAAAAGGTTCGTAGACCAATATTTAACTTTTCTATCCTTTGTTGTTGTATTTGCATATTGTCTGCTTCCAACATTGCTTCAAATTTGGCATCTTTAATTTTTTTCGGTTGACCTGGACATTCTTTGTCTTTCAGGTCGAACCACTTTTTGTCTTGCATTTTCACTGGCGGTTTTCTTTTGATTGAACTCTTTATTTGGCAACAAATCGTAGGAATAAAATGACATAAGAGATTAGACTGTATGTTGACCATTGTTTCCAGCGCCATGTCTGAAAAAATTAATAATTATTAACTATATTAATATATAATAATTTTTGGTGAGTTTAGCAAACGATATAAACTGGTGTAACCAATCTAGGGATAAATTCTAAAAGATTCAGCCTCAGTCATACCCCGCCGCAATAAATGAGCCTTCACACATTTTTTTTGCAAATAAAAACAATTGTTTTGGCGCATTTTTCACCATCCTTACTTCAATTCTTCTATTGGTACCTTTGGTGTGACACACTAAACTTGAAGTGATTTACGACTAAACACCAAATCACTTTTTTTGAACTGCTCGACGCACGTTTCGCTAACCATGTTAGCATCATCAGGAGATAATTTAATCTAATTCTAAAACTAAACTATTCTTTTTATATGAAAAACCCTACCTAACGAAGCGTGTAAAAATCATGAACCGTGAAGTTTACTAAGCCTTACATTAAAAATTGAAAAAGTTGACTGAATGGGATAGGTCCTTTATCTCGGTTCATGATTTTCTTACATTTTTCTATTTAAATGCTTTCCTATGCATCCAAAGCCCTATTATTATTAACACTTTTAATTAGACTTAAATTACTAATATCTATACTGTGGTCGTGTACGATTGCATGTTGGGCAACACAAGATTTTCCATTTCTCCCATATCTAATGTGGGCAATATGTTCTTTATATCTTGTCAATATGGATCTTTTTGTTTGCCCAATATACCTTCGATCACAGTCTTGACAACTAATTTCGTAAATCCCCGACTTTTCATGTTGCTCTACTTTATCCTTTGGATTACCCTGCACTTCTCTTAATTGATTATATGGTTTGCATACGATCTTAATGTCCACGATAACAACGATACTTTACCATTTCTGGATGTTTTAGTCAGTAGAAACAAAAATGGGTTAGATTTTGATATTTTCAGAAAAAACACCACCACTTCGAGATAGATTCGTGATGATTCAAATCATAGCTTCCAAAATAAGATGGCTAGTTTAAATTTTATTGTAAATAGATCAATTAATGTTCCTTTAAATAAAAATAATTATAATAAAGAATTTAAATTAATTAGGGAGGTATCTGAAGTGAATGGTTATAATAAGAACATTGTAGATAAATTAATTAGAAAGCATAAGTTCGGAAAATTGTTGAAATAATCTTCGACTTTTTAAAAGGAACAGAACATAAAGAAATTCATGGTAATACCATTTGATGCCCAATTAACAAGAGGGCTAGACAAAATTTTTTGAAAAAAGTGGACAATAAGGTTGGGTACAAACCATATAATAAATTAAGATAAGTTCTGGGTAATCAAAGGATAAAGTAGAGCAACATGAAAAGTCGGGGATTTACGAAATTAGTTGCCAAGACTGTGATCGAAGGTATATTGGGCAAACAAAAATATCCATATCGGCAAGATATAAAGAGCATATAGTCCACATTAGATATGGGAGAAATGAAAAATCTTGTGTTGCCCAACATGCAATCGAACACGACCACAGTATAGATATTAGTAATTTAAGACTAATTAAAAGTGTTAATAATAATAGGGCTTTGGATGTATAGGAAAGCATACAAATAGAAAAATGTCAGAAAATCATGAATCGAGATAAAGGACCTATCCAGTTCAGTCAACTTTTTCAATTATTGATGTAAGGCTTAGTAAACTTCTCGGTTCATGATTTTTACACGCTTCGTTAGGTAGGGTTTTTCATATAAATAAAACATAGTTTAGTTTTAGAATTAGATTAAATCATCTCCTGATGATGCTAACATGGTTAGCGAAACGTGCGCCGAGCAGTTCAAAAAAAGTGATTTTGTGTTTAGTGGTAAATCTCTTCAAGTTTACCATCCTTACTTCTTTTGATCTTTATTCTTGAATTTCTTTGAATATTGGTGCTTGTCTCATCAGTATCATAAATGTAATGATAGTAAGTGGTGAGTTATTTGCCAGACTTTCAAGTTATCAATGCACATCCTTATTTCTGTATCACTAAATGTAATCATTCTAATTAAACAAGTTGACTCAAGTTTTTCCATTGAAATAAAATCTTTATTTGTATAAATCAGTAGTACTTAGTCTTCTAGTTGAAATTTAATTTGCAATAGACTGAATCATCTCCTGGTGATGATAACGTGGTTAGCGAAATGCGCGTCGAGAAGTTTAAAAAAGCGATTTGGTGTTTAACAATAAATCTCTTGGAGTTTACAGACTAAATAGTCTAAATAGTCTTTGAGTTTACAGACTAAATAGTAGCAGCTTTATTTAAAGATATTTTCAAATCTTTGAAGATTTAAAAAAAATTCTTTAACCTTCTTTCTTATAATATCAAGGCATCTGAAACAATTAATTTAATTTTTAAATTAAACAAAATATATATTTATAGATCCATTAAAGAACGTTTTAGGCTAATGGTCAATATGCGAGATTACCGATAACACAGGTCGACATGATTGTTGTAACATTGATGAAAATATTTTTTTGCGTTTCATTTAGGTAGTTATTAAAACACGTTTTCACGTAAATCGCCAAGAAATCCCATTTTCAAGTATCTGCTTCTCCTTTATATCAGGGGATGGTTGAAATTATTTGGACATGACGTTGAACTGGACAATGTAGGAATTACCACAAGACCGCAGAGGGGGTATTTCCACAGAATTCTACGAATCTTTAAGAACAGTTTTATTGTTTCTTTAGTTTAGTTTGTTGCCGGTCGCGTTGGTGCGGCGGTAAGAGCGCCTGCTTTGCCGAATCCGCGCTGAAGCGATAGCTGGTTCGATTCCAGCGCTCGGATGGTTATTTTTCTTTCTTCTGTCCGTTTATCTTTCCTAAATGTTTGTGATTGTTTCTAGGCAAGAGTGTAAAATCCGACTACGAATTACCCCTCAGTCACGCCAGTTAAAGGCTGGGTAAGGCCGGATGCCTTCTGAGAAGTGTTCTACGTTGGTCACTCGCCAGTCGGTAGGTTTCCTGATAGATCAAGGGTTTATAGCCCGAGGGGGGTGCTGGCCTGGGTTTGTCGTAAGCTGATGACCGTGGTTCGGAACCCACGTTAAGCTGTAGGTCCAGTCGCTAAATAGCCTAGTTGCTGATGCGCCTCTAACCCAAACACTTTACTTTACTTTTAGTTTGTTTCTGTTTTGTTTACAGCACAGTCAAGTGTTTAAGTCAGTTTTATATAAAATGGCAAGTCCTAGTCGTCTATTTTGCAAAAATCAAGCGGATAAATTTTGTTATATATGCAGACTTCTTTAGAGAAGAAGTCAAAATATCTCTTTTCGCGTTCATGTGTTTCGTAATTAATCTTACTAAAATGACAATGGCGGACGGGCCGAGCGCGGGCACTGCGGGGGAAGAGAGGAGCGTCGGCGTCGATGTGTTCGAGCGGGAATACCTGCCGGTGAACGCAGCGAGCTATAGCTTGTACAAAATTAAAACCGTTGCACGTCATTAAGCACGTGATCAAAGTTTCGGCTGCGCTGTTGCCAGATTGCGATTAAACATCATAACCTTACTTTATATTACTTAATTTATAATAACAATTAAAAAAAATATCTCCAAATTAAATGTAAACTACAAAGTAAGTAACGAAATTATAATAAATGTTGAAAGTCTTGCAAGTGTCATTGATTTAGTACCTCTAGATAGATTCAGCACATGTAAAATGCTTCGTTCAAAAACCATATACAACATTTTTTAATATTTGAATGGCTATTAAAATAAAAAGATTATATAATTATCAGTGACATTTATTGATACATAATATACACGTACTAAACAAACAAAATCAATAAAATATCTGGATGCACTTAGTTTCATTAATCGGAGTCTGAAAAGTACTGGCTGAAATCACTGCTATCAACTGTATTTTTAATTAAGGGAACAACTTTCTTGCCACTATCTAAAATAAAAATTTTCAATTAAAACTTTTCATATTTTTTGCATATTTATGTAACTTACCTTTCACCATCAACTTTAGTAGTTTTTACACTCTTCTTATTATTATCTTGGCATGAATGACTTACAGCACAATTTTGAAAAATCCAGGTTTCATTTAAGAAGATAAATTTGTACAAGGCGTTTTTTCTTTCTTTCATATAACCTCTCAAAAAAATCTATACGATTTAGGACAATATTGGGAAGTTCCATAAGGCCTCATCTTTGATGATATTTTTTTCCATTTAAAACCTACTTCTTTCAATACGCTGCATAATGATATACGGCATCAGCCCAACAGTTGATTATCTTTTAATTCAAAGTTACATGCTGCCCTGAAAATTAAAATCATACTGTGAGTGCTTACGATGGGTTTAAGAATAGTCTTTTTTGCAATTCTTGGGTTACAAATGCTTACTGTGTTCATACATTATATAAATGGTGTCACGAATAGAACTTGTTTCCAAAGCTGTAGTATTGGTAACTCTTTTAGTAAAATTACGTTTTGTAGGCGATTTTAAAACTTCATTGTTTTTCACTTTTTGTGAAATAGTACTAACAGTGGATATACTCAACTTTAAGGCTGCTGCAACACGTTCAACAGCCGCAAAGGGTAACAATGGACCATTATTGCGTCGAACGACGATTTCAATGATTTGACATTTTACAGGCGCGACTTAAGAGACTGTTTTCAATCCCAAGGTAAAAATGAAAGTAAACGTTTAGATACAAATGGGATAAACTCCAAACGAGTCAATAAATATCAACAAGGCATATTTTAAACCCGACAACGTCCCATATGCTGCCAACCGAACTCGGCCGCTAAATTTGAAATTTATTGAATACATTCCATTTGATTATTTTATTATTTGATTTTTGTAGTGGTATTTATGCTGTTCTTTAATAGCGTCATCGATGACGTGCAACGGTTTTAGTTTTGTACAGGCTATATGCATGCAGATCGTGCGGCATATAACTATTACGGCATATATCGTTGCGAGCCTTTTCTGCAGTGCTTATAATCGAGCTGCTAGTAAATACATTTCGAAAAACAGGATTATGTTCTTGCAACAAAATTATAATTTCGCCATTCATAACGTAGAGACAGCAAGAGATGATATTTTATCAGTACACGCTACACAATCACCCGCTACTCCGTGTCACAAATGCCTTCGATACCAGTCAGAGATGAAGAGACGTCAAACTTACAATTTACATGATATAGCTATTGCCGACCCTTCTAGGGAGTTTGTTACACCAACTGATATAAATCCATTTCCAAATATGATTAATACTAAACCTTACAGAGCTGATTTAGAGGCGAGAGTTTCAAAAATTAACAAAGGGAAAAAAGAAACGAAAGGTCACCGCACTTCGTAAAAAATAAAAGGGACACGTCTTTATCATCATCTGAGTATTCTAAAGAGGAAATTGAATTTTTAGACGACAGCTTCGATGATGACATTGACGCTAATGCTGAATCCTATTGTGGAGTAGATGATGCGAATTTTATTTGCCCGTCGTACAAAAAACGATAAAGACATGATAGTAGTTTAGGGTCTCATATTAGTAATCATTTTTAAAAGAGCGTAATTTTTTACGGTGTTAAGGTGTTACTGATTAATACAAATAAAAAAAAAATGTGTTATTTTTAAATCATTTTATTAAATAAATATATAATCTACAATCCAGTTAAGTTTTATTTATAATTTATGTTCTCTATTTACTTTTAATTTGTTTAAAAATCTGTCTCATATTAGGAGACTGTACCTTAAGGAAATTATTACAACAAAACAATAAATTGTATTCCTAAAACATTCTTCTCTATATTTAATTTCTTATATAACTTAATCTGAAACCATAAATAATGTTAAAGTTTAATAGGATAATTTCAGCAATTATAATTTATTCTTGCACCAAATTTATTATTCCAAATTGGATTTGTAATTTGTAATGGTAATTTTGCTTTAAATGCTTAGCTAAATAAAATTATACAACTCGATTACTTGCTAATACGAGGAATGTAAATAAAGTAAAGAAGAATGTAAATAAGTATTTTTTTCATACCGAGAAAGCAAAACTTCGCACGCCGTTTTTCACTTTTCCATCTGTCTGTCGTTCAGCTGACGTGGTATCAATTTTCCTGCCTTCTGGATCTTTCTCATGGCATGCAGGCGATCACAAATGGTTCGGCGATCAACCTCTTAACCTCTCTGCCATTTGTTGTTGAGTTTGCGTATAGTCTTTTTCCAGCAATGCTTGCAATTTGGCATTTTCATTTTTTTTTCAGTTGACCTGGGTGTTCTTTTCCTTTCAAGTCAAAATCACCGCTTTTGAATCGTCTAAACCAACGCCCACAAGCGTCTTTCATTGGGACATTGTCACAATTATACGACGGCTTGCATTCGCATTTTTTCTTGCTTTTTTTTTAAACAACAACATGAACTTCCAATGAACCTGGAAGAAACTATCCCATTGTTAATTACCCCCTCTTTCTCATCTAGAGAACTAAGACTAGCCTTGTCTAGGTGTCGCATATCCGCCCCTCATCCGGACAACATTCTAATACCACAAATCACAAACCTTCCGACCTTGCGCTTCACTATCTATTACAGATATATAATGACATATCGATAGGGAGAGTATTTCCGTCTTCCTGGGGAGAATCGATTCTGCAACCTTGCACATCGCCAGAATACTATCGCCCCATTTCTCTCACTAATTACTTGTGCAAGATGATGGAGAGGCTGATCAACATACGTCTTTCATGGCACCTTGTTTGGTTTCAGACCTGGCCGTTCTACAACAGATCACCTTGTTGGCATCGATATAGATATTAGGGACATGTTTGCTAGGGGACATAATTTGCTTGCAGTTTTCCTGGATTTGGAGTGAGACTCTGACACGGCCTGGAAATATAATATTATCATATCCCTTCACGATCTGAACATTAGGGTTAACATTTTATATTTTATCAGACATTTTCTACCCAATAGATCCTTCATTGTGAGAGTGGACCAATCAGTCTCCAGGTGATTTATACTAGCGAACGGAGTTTCCCAGGGATCACTGCTGAGTCTGACCCTATTTACTATTACTATCAATGATATGGATACACACGTTGGTCCTGATATAAAATACAAGCTACATGCAGACGACCTACCGATATATTATTCTTACCCTACTCCCCGGGTTGCTATCAGGAAGCTTCATCGACCTGAGGATTGGTCTAAGCATGGATTCTCATCTCATAACTCCTTTATAATCAATTTTTGCAGTAAAATGAATTGTTTACGCATGCACTTTTTGTCTATGCCAAATACACCGATACCTACAGGTCATTCTATTAGGTTCCTGGGGCTAACATTCGACTCCAGGCTTTCCTGAAAGGAACTGACAAAAGTTAAACCACTTGAAACATGACGCAATATCAAACTGTTAAAATATAACTTCTCTCTACTACTCAAAAAAATCGTAGCCTGTTTGCTGACAAATTTAAACTACGGCCGGATCAAATTAACTTGCCTATACATCTGTTCTTTAGCTTTTTCTATTTTCGTCTCTTTCCATTGTTAATATTATTGTTTCTTTGGTTCTTTTATTTATTATCGTCAAATTTTCTTTACAGATTTTTTATCAATCTTTACAGACTCTTGATCAACCTTCACAGATTCTTCATCAGTTCAGAAGTAACTCTTGTAGTTTTTTTCAGATGTAGAGCAATTGAAGAGTGTAAGTTCTAAAGGGTCTAAGTTAGTGGCGGCTCGTGAGGGAGAGCGTTGGGGCGCCGCCCCTCCAGTATTTATCCCAGTACAATTTTTTAGAGCAAAACACCATATTTTATCTTCTGTATGGGGTTTACCACGAAAAGTAAAAAGAAGGAACCGGAAAGCAAACAAAAATCTTCAGCAGCACTATTATCTTCCACTCTTTAAAAACGCACGAGCCGCCACTAGTCAAATGCCAAAAACTTGAAACTAAGATAATCAAATAAAACTACATTGGTACGTAATAAACATCGTTTTAGCGTTAAATATATAGGTTTTAAATAAAACAGGTTACTTTAAGTTAGACTCCTGAGAAACTGTAAACACAAAAACTTAAATTGGATTGAAAAAAAAAATAAAATAAAATCAGGAAATCGTAAGAAGGTCGTAAAAAGTGCCTGATTACTTATTTCAAAAAGGTCTGTGTGCCTTAATACACATTACTGAGATGCTTTTCTCTACTGGGGGACAGTCCCTGTCACAGGGGAGATATGAATGTTCACTTACCAAGTATTTCTGATCGATTTGCAGAAACTTGTCTGTTGCAACTAAAACTTGTCTGTTGCAATACAGTTATCACTCCAAATGATTAGTTATTTATTTTTGGAAAGAAAAACTTTTAAGAGGGTAGATCCAATTTCACAACCTCCTCTTCCTGTTACCGACTCATCTCAAATATACAAAAAGGCACTTTTGGTATCGGTCAAATCTCTGTCCAAGTTATAACACGAGAGCTGACGGCTGTCAAACATGTTACTTTGAGTAAGGGTTGGTATAAAGATCACCAGCTCCAAATCTATCGAAATTACCATATTATTAGAAGTTGGTTGTTGCGATTCGATTTTATCATTCATTCGCATTTGTCTGGCTAATTCAAGTTTACTTTTAAAACACTTCTGTTCTTCAGCGGTGCTTCCCTTTATTTTGGCATTAAGTAAATCACAGTTTGAGCAGGTATCAGATTCAAACGGTATCAGTCCGAATAAAATCTGTAATTTACTGCATTGTTGGGATGTTAGTTTTTAATACGATAAACAAACTATTTCTGTTTAAATCGGGACTAAAAAATTCTTTTTGTGATTTTTGTCGGCTATAATGGTTCTCATCTCTAGGGAAACTGTTAATATGCTCCATCACTATCTGTTTCATTTCCTCGGCATATTTTTTTAGTTTATTTGCTTGCCCACTGGTGTCTATATAGATACTACTGCCTGATTTCTTTTTATCTATTAAAACCTGTATCTTTTTATGAGACAACGTAAATCTTTTGCAGTACTTATAGCGGCATACTTGTATATGACCGCCTTTGCCATTAGGTATAGCATAAAACACAGTAACTTGGCGGTGGCTTTGTCTAGGATTATCATAGTTTCCATGACATCTTCGATTAATTTCACCAATCTGTATTAATCCAAGTAAATAAGTCTTCTGTTTTATATGATCAATTATTTTATAGAAATCATGAAATAAACTTTGTATTTGTTCTACAGAAATGGACTTACATTGCAATTTACAACGACAAAAAAAAACATTTTGAAGAGGTATCTGTGCAGGTTTTAGATCAACCTCGATACGTTTTGTACTCTGAACCATTTGTCCTTAGACGTTTTTGTTCTTTTTTATACTTTCTGAACCTTTTAACCATCTTTTTCGCTCCATTTTTGTTTGAAATATTGGAATGATACACCTAACACAAGTCAAGATACTTTAGATCTTTTAATTTACAGTGTCGGCACACAGACTCTTTAGTAATAAAATTTATGTTGGCACATAGAGGGAAAGCTATCTATCAGACACTGAATGAACTAAATAAATAGCTGGTACTTGCTACCTTCTCTACATGTATAACTGAAAATGTCTGATTTTGGTACTTAGATCCTTTAGAACTTAGGGTACGTTCATATTAGACACGCTTCGCTTCAGACAATATATAAGAAGGTGTTCCAATTCTACAAGGCGGTACGGTACCACGGTATAATAAATACTAAGGTAAGATATTGCGCATGGTGGGCAGAGCTTTATTGGCGGGAATACGTCATCCATTGAGTAAAATTCGAACAACATCATGGTTTTGACATATTAACAAGTTTACTAGAAGTTTATGTACGGCGTTTGTGTGCTGTTAATATAAAATATTCAATAATAACAATGCGTTGTGCCGTGTTTGGGTGTAACTCCGACAATCAGTCGAAAAAGAGCCCTTGTGATGTGAAGTTTTTTCATTCAAAAAGGGAGAGCAAACAAGTTGTCGCCGAGTTGTTGACCAGGTAAATATCACAAGAGAAAAATAATTGAAATAGAAATTAAACCCAAAAACATTGAATCGTGTTTATAAATTTGTGGCTTTAAAAAGTATGGTGTTTTATTTATTTATGCTTGATTAGATGTTGGGATGGTGGTAGAAATAGTAATAATGGCGAAGGTAGTAATATTTCTAATATTCCATGTTTATACCTCAGATTTGCCAATAAGTGGTTCATGATCAAGAAATTCGTGAACTTGAATATAATGAGGTCGAAGATTTAGTTGGATATACGTTTCAAGTTAAACGATTCCAGTTTAGAAAGACCCAGCACGTCCAAATATACCTGGACTGATCATTTAAGTGAAGGAAGTTTACACAAACCTGAAGATTTTCCTTCACAAATGAAACAGCTTGAACAAATTTTTAAGTCTGTTAATGGAGAATCCTTGACCAAAAATTATTTGAATAATTTGATGCTTAGAAGTAGCCACATTGAATGCCCAGAAAAAGCAAAAAAAAATTTTTTTTCGATCGCGAATGTAACTGTAAAATTAGGTAAAAGAAAGAGGATTAAAACTATTACATAATTACACTTATAGCTAATTCACAATGGACATAAGCTTAAGAAATATGTAAAAATTAAAATTTAGGAAACAAAATGTTGTAATTTTTAATACCAATATAAAAGATGGCTAGATGTGTGTTAAATAATTAATATTTTATTTGTGACAAAAAATATCGAATTTACCTGGATATTACATTTAAAAACCAATATTTACAAAATTTTCAATTTGCATATTGCAATTTTATATAACCAATGTATATTATTTTTTACATACATTTTTAAACTGATAAACAAAATGATTTGTTTATATACATTTCAAATACTCGTAATAAATAATATTAATCTATAAAACGAAATGTTTTTGTCGAAAAATAAAAACTATTCTATCGAAGTTGTTTTGTTCTGTAAATAGTGTCTTGAATTCAAGTTAAAATTGTGTACGTGTCTGTTATATACAATTTTGTAGTCTGTTGTCCACACTGATAAAGAATTTGTCCTCAATATAAAGCCTTAATTCCAGTTACAATGCATTTACATTGTATTTCAAAGTCTAGCAACGAAGATATTTGAATTTTACTCAACGAGTGACGTCATTCGCAAACCGGACAAATTTTGGTCTACAGGAATATCAGGTCCTGACAAGGAACGATGGGAAATGTGTCAAGCGGTGGCGCCATCTCACGTGTACCAAGGCATCAATTTAAATTTTTATTGCGTGCCGACTTAACAGTTTGGGGTTCAGATCCTCACCATTGCTATATTTTTTTGTGTTCAAAAATTGTATTAAAATTATTTTGTTTTTAATTTCTAACAATTATTAAATTGTGAGTTATTTCTTCAGCTTCTTCAGCTTCAGATATATAATTAGTAAAATAAAAAAATTAAGTCATTCACCATACTCAGTTTCTTTTTTAATTGAAAAAGTCTGCAATAATTCTAATTATTATAATTTGTATTATAATTGTAATGTTATAATTTATTCAGAAAATATAAAAAAGACAGTAAGATTAAAGAATCAATATACTTGTAAAAAAAAAACAATAAATTGAATATATTCATTTCCGAGCGGTTTTAGTTGACGTTCTGTTCTGTGAATGTATGCACTTCGAGAGCTGTAAACGACGATATTCAGATTACTTGGTTGTATTGTTATATCTTTAGCTAAGAATATCGTTTACAGCTCTCAAAATGCATGTATACATGTGAACTTCAACGTAATAATTATCATAAATTACTCACAGAATAATTTTAATACTATTTGTGAACACAAAAAAATATAACACTGATAAGGATTTGAACCTCAAACTGTTAAGTTGGAACGCCATTAAAAGTTAAAATTGATACTTTGGATACCCTTGAGATGGCGCCACCGCCTGACACATTTCCCATCGTGTTTTACAGGATTAGAATATCTATTTATATATTATCTTAGCTTCGCGTTTTACTTGCAGCCTATGGGAAAGTGTAGGAGAATGAATGCATTAGCTAAAATTGTTTGTGTTCACTGTCCTGTGATGGTTTTCCTTCACAGAACTCCCGAAAGCTATCTGCGTATTGTTTAGGTATTTATAATAGAAGAACAACTTATCGTTGCAGTTTTTAAAGAGGGGCTAAAGAGGCTTTAAAGAGGGGCTCTAAAGAGGGGCTCTGGAACCCAAAGCATTTGTTACATAAAAATATACTTGCATTGCAAAAAAATGTGAAAGAAGTAGGAAATAAAGTTGAAAATAATTTATTTCGTTCTTACCGAAGTGTTAAACTAAACGTTCTGCTAAAATCTTTTCTCCAATTCCAGATAGATGAGGTTCTAAATGGCTAAAAAGGAAATCAAAAGATTCCTTTGACATCCTTAGAAAATCGTAACTTTTTCTGGATATCGAGGTGCTAAACTTCTCCGAGCGACTGTCTACATACGTTGATTTCATGAACTCACAACATGTTTCTTATAATTTGTGACGAAGCCATAACGCGCTGTTTCTGAAAAGCGGTTTCAATCGCGTTCGATATGAACACATGAAGGTTCGCTTGACGCTAAGTAAGGCGCGTGGATCTAAACGTAGCACGTCTGATGTGAACGTACCCTTACACTCTTCAATTATTTATCAATACATCTCGTACGTTTAACACTGGTTATATTTACATTGTTATAACATACTTAATCGTATGGCTATAGTAAATCCCGACAAGTTATAAACATTTATAGAAGTATGTTGTGTTCAAACTAGCAAAACGTTTTTTAAGTTAAAGTGATGTAATTGAATGCTCATGCTCCGAATGATTTGATACACGCAATTTTAAAAAAACAAACTGTCTTTCAAAGTGTAATGTAACAAATAAGAAAGAAAATACAAACTAAAAAATTAATCACATTAAAAATTAAAATTAACTCGTAAAGTTATGTAAAAACCCTTTTATACTTTCAATATCTCCTGTTTAGTAATTCATAGTAAATTGTAAAACATTTTGATCGAAAAAGTTTTATATTAATTACGTGGTTTAGTTCAAAATTATAGCAGGTATACAAAAATATAGTTAATAAAATTCCCTGCGAATGTGGGAACTTTTATATATGTGAGACATCTAGACCGTTAGATAATTAGAATAAAAGAACATAAAAACCTCCTTAGAAAGGACGATTTTAAATCAATTGGAATAATTCCAAAATGGTATTAAAAGAATGGGTAACAAAATAGAGAAGGTTAAAAGAAACTACTATAATTAATTTAAATAAAAATAACTGTATTGCTATGCCTTCGGTAGATTTAAATTCAATATGGTTGCCGATTTACCATTAAAAACCTTAAGTTTTTAATGGTAATTGCGATTGTGATGTTTTATTGTGAAGTTTTAAGTAAACCAATTATTTAAATACTATTAAAAACGTTTAAGTATTTCAACACATAATAAGTACACATTAAACCTCATCTATATGTAGTATTAGATTTTCTTGGACTGCGTATATATATATATATATATATATATATATATATATATATATATATATATATATATATATATATATATATATCATCATTCAGTCACTGTTGACTCACTGCAGGATGAAGGCCTCCCCCGCATGCTTCCCATTCGCACGGTCCTGACCTTTCCTCTGCCATTCGGGTCCAATATACTTGATGATGCCATCCGTCCATCGTGTTTTCGGCCTTCTTCGCGGGCGTTTATGATCAAGCGGTATCCATTCCAAAATTGCTTTGGACCATCTGTCGTCGCATCGTCTCGCTATATGACCTGCCCACTTCCATTTCAATTCTTTCGCCC
>JARFXV010002393.1:0-60850 GCA_031761425.1 Cosmopolites sordidus | reverse complement strand
GGGTGCTCCGCTTCTGGGCATGGCCTTTGTGGTACACAAAGGGATAGTTAATTCTATTAAGGAAATTACCCCCATAAACAATAGACTGATGATAATGCGCATACAGTGCGCCAATACAAAATACACCATAATCAACGTACATGCCCCCACAAATGGGGACAACAAGAAAGATCCCAAGTCTACAGAGAAATTCTGGGCACAGAAAAGCACTAGAAAAGATAATGGCAAAGGTCCCAAAGGATGACGTCAAAATTTTACTGGGCGACTTTAACGCACAAATCGGTAGGGAAAAAATCCATCAGAAAACCGTAGGCAAATTCCCCGGTCACAAATTCACCAACAAGAACCGCATAAGACTTATCGAACTATGCCAACAGAATAACCTGAAGATCATGTCAACATCCCTCAGAAAATCTCCACGAAAACAGAAGACATGGAGATCGCCTATACAACAGATTGATGAATTCCAGATAGACCACGTTGCGATCTCATACCCACAATAAAGAGAGATCCATGATGTTCAAGTCCGCAGGGGCGCAAACATCGACTCAGACCACTACCTAACTCGAGTCAAAGTAAAATTCACCCCAAGGAGAATTCATCAGAAGAAGGCACACCTAAACAAATTCGACACGAAAAGGATCAAGGAATCCAACATAACAGAGGAACGGGAAAAGGAACAGGCAGATATATGGGAAAAATTACATAAAAAGCACAGGAACTGATCCCATTGAAAAAGAACACAAAACACCCGTGGTGGGACTCAGAATGCGAAAGTGCATTGCAGCGACGCAAACGAGGATTTCAGGAGTACAACAGTAAAAAATCCCCAGAAAGCCAACAGCTTTTAACGAGACTAGAAAACAGACCGCCAAAGTTATTAGACAAACTAAGAGGAAGTTCATGAAGGAACAACTAGACTCTATAGAGGAGAATTTCCTCAATTATAACACGAGAGATTTTTATAGGACTTTCGCAAGAGAAATCCGTGAGTACACACTACAAAATATTTGCTTTAGAAACCGGAATGGGAGATTAGCGCTAAACAATCAGGAGAATTGTCAGGAGCTGACACACTATTTTTCTGATCTCCTCAATTGCCCCGAACGCGACACAAGATTCCCCAAGGAAAATTGTGTTTATACCCACTCAGAATCACCACCACCAACACAGGAAGAGATTCACAGGCACATACAAAAACTGAAGAATAACAGGCCATCCGGTGAAGATGGTATCACCGCGGAACTATTGAAAAACCCTGGGACCAAACTCACTGCGGGAACTCACGCAAAATATCACGAACATCTAGCAAACAGAAAAATTACCAAATGAATGGAAATGTGCTCTTATACACCCTCTGCACAAGAAAGGAGACAGAACAGATGTGAACAACTACAGAGAAATCTCCTTACTACAAGGCACTTACAAAATCTTCTCAGCGTGCCTTCTCGAGAGAACACAGAAACAACTAGAACACAAAATTGGCGAGTACCAGGCAGGCTTTCGCCCTGGACGCTCATGCACTGAACAAATCTTTAACTTAAAAACAATACTGAAATACAAAGCTATCAGGAACGTCCCAATCATCTGCACATTCGTTGACTTCAAGAAAGCATACGACTACATTGACCCAAAATCTCTGTTCAACATCCTAGAAGAACAAGGACTCGACCCCAAAACACTACGATTGATCAAGCAGACACTGACCGACGCAATCTCTAATGTGAAATTTATGGGAGAAATTTCCGAACCCTTCCTGATTAATACCAGAGTACGCAAAGGAGATGGGTTATCCCCACTCCTCTTCAACCTGGTCCTGGACAAAGTCATAAAGGAATGGGAAAAGGAACTAAAAAATCAAGGACACTGGAAACCAATACGACTCGGACGAACCAAAAACAACATAGAAATATCATGCCTAGCCTTCGCGGACGACCCAGCCATACTCGCAGACAATGAAAAAAGGGCAACCAAACAGATCGAAGTCCTCAAGGAATGTGCAGAGAAAGTTGGCCTACAAATATCCTTTCAAAAAACCAAATTCTTCTGCTCAAAATTAAATGTCCAAAATTTGAACACCAAATACGGCAAAATAAATAGGGTCACTTACTTCAAATACCTGGGCGAGATCCTCGAAACCACAGGAGGAGAGAAGATAGCACAGAAGACTCGATTGCAGAAGATGAAGAGGGCATACGGCAAGACACAATATCTACAATAAGAAATGCCTATCCACACACGCAAAAATAAGACACTACAACACAGTAATCAAACCAGAGGTACTATACGCAAGCGAGACACTTACACTCTATACAAAAAGCGGCATAGAAAACATTCTAAAAGAAGAACGCAAAATGATGAGGAAAATTCTCGGTCCAAAACTGACCGAGGAAGGATACAAACTACATTCTAGAAAGACCACAGAGAGAATGTCCAACGTAGCGGCGGACATAAGAAAAAGAAGGTTGAAATTCTATGGACATATCAGTAGACTCCCACTGACAAGATTCACCAACAGAATTCTTACGTACATACAAGGAGTCAAGTCAACAGTACCATGGATCGCACAAGTCAGAGCTGATCTGGGAAAGGCACAAATGGGTCCGACAGAGATTGAGGATAGAAGAACGTACAGACACAAAATACATATGTGGAAGTTGCATCAGAGAGCGAAGTTTCGAGGAGATCAGGAACAAAGTGGACAGAGGATAGAAAGAGAATCCACGGAGAAAGGATGAGAGAGGTGTGGAGGATTAGAAAGAACACTCAAAAGTGTTACTGATATATACAGTAGTGTTACTGATATTAAATATATATATATATATATATATATATATATATATATATATATATATATATATATATATATATTGCCGTGCCATACCAACTAACATGGAACGCGAGTGTATTTTCTTTGTTTTTAACCTCTTTCTCCACGAGCCCACGCGATTATTTTTTGAACAGACCTGGTACTTACCCGAGGTTAGACGGGCCACGAACAGTCTCACATAGTTTATCTGTCGCGGCCGTTTACCACAGGATGGCAGTGTTGCATGCGATTTCAGCCACGATTCGACATAGCCGATTTATATGGTCATAGTTTTAGTCGTTCCCTTCAGCCCAGCTGATGACGACTTAAGGCCAGAAACCGGTCCTGGGAGACGCTTGCTGGCGCTTTGGATACCGGATGGGGGAACGACAAAGCACCAACGTGGAGCGCGAGTGTATTTTCTTATATATATATATATATATATATATATATATATATATATATATATATATATATATATATATATATATATATATATATATATATATATATATATATATAATATACAAAAGTATGTGGATCTTTTCTACCACCAATCTGAGATCATTGACGTGATGCTTTCTGGTGAAAAGTGATTTTTGAATAGTTTTAATATGTTCTTGCGCCCAGTTGCAACTTTTCATGAATATTCTTGACTTTTTGAAACCAATTAAAAATAATTTTCTAGAACATGTCATTATGATCCTCATTTACTGGTAACGGGTTTTTAAAGACGACACCGAAACGATTTTTAAATATGACGTTTTAATCACGGCTAAAACAGCCCGAAAGAGCAAATCAAAGATTAAAATTATTGTTACTGATTTTCAGATTACATTAGAAAAATTCAGTTCATGTAAAAATAGCTACGGACCACCAAATGACTTTAGGAAGTTCAAGCTCGTACTGCAGACGCACCAGCTGTTAGCCTGAATCTTCTCCAATGGGAAAACCAATAGTGTTGCCACATCAAACTATATGCCACCAATCTCATGACTTTATTTACACACCTCGTATATGACAGAATATTATTGTATATTGTACGTACCCTCATTATTTCCTTATGTTCGTTTTGCATCATAAAGAGAAACAAGGTTAATTATAGTAACAGACTAATTTTCAAGCATTTTCGGAAGCGAAACATATAAAAGTAAAACATAAATGCAGCTCCATTTATTTTTTACTTTTGTTTTAATAACGAAACTAACCCGGCTCTTTGGTCAGGACCGTGACCAATCTGCTTTCAACGTTAAAATCCCTAATTGCTCCAGCGCCAAACAATTAACTTTTGATGCTGTGAGGCCGCTTTGTTTCCCTCCGAACCTTTTTTTCCCAACATAATTTACAGCATCGCTTCATTCTCAGGTCATAAATAAGTATGCGTAATACCCTCTACTCGTGACAGGATATTACGAAAATATACTTGTTTACCCAAGTCGGTGAAATCAGTAAACTAAAAATTGTGAGAATGATTAATATATTCCATTATTTTCATTAATTAACATTGAAAATATATTTTTTGTTGTGTAAAAAGTGTAATCTATCAAATTGAAGGCTTAGACCTGCTTTATACAACAAAAGTATGCGGATCTTTTCTATCACCAATCTGAGATCATTTTCGAAATGCTTTCGGGTGAAGAGTACTACTTGAGTCTTTTTGGGGTGGAACATAACCATTGCGTGGAGCGTTAATCCGCTTTTGCAATTTTTTATGAACCCTTAACTTTCTCTACAGTTTTTCACTTTCGCCACCGTCCAGTCAAACGTTGAATACCAGATAGAAAAAAAAACTTAATGATTTTGATGTTATAAAGTCATGAAATGTAAAGCCGTTATCACCCAGGTAAAGTTGCAGGAATAGGAAAATATGAAAATCGCAAGGATCCAAGTCTGAATAATATGATGGATGTAATAAAGTCTCTCGGCTCAACTCGGTGGTCGGTTGCGTACTCATTTTTGCTACCTATGGTCGTGAATTGTTCTGAAGCATAATGGTTTCCATTCTTCCCTTGTCAGTATAAGGCTTTTCCTCCAGGGCGTCACTAATACGAAACAGATCGCGTCAAACATGCGAACAAACCTGACATAGCAACTCATAATACATGATGCTCTATTGATCCCACTATATTGAAAGCTAAACCTATTGTACGACAATGATTGATGATTTTCTTTCAGCAATGTTTCCATTTCTTCATCCTCTACTGTCTTGGTGTTCCGGACGTTCTGCATGATTTAAATTAATGCAATTATTTAAATATCTAGTTCGGAGTTACTGGAATCAATACTTACAAGTACTATACGAAACATCATTATGTCCCAAAGCCCCGCAAATAATGTTCTGAGCTTCCGAAGTACTTTTTTTCTCAGTTAAAAGACAAAAAAGAAGGTTATATTCACAGTAGGTTCCTGTATTATATCTCATTTTGTTGCCGAAAGAGAGCGCATTAAAATAACTGTACAACGGGAATAAAATCTGATTCCAATATGTTTTACAGACAATGAAACGTAAGGGCCGAAAATGTTATGGACCGAATATTTGCTTGAAGTTGGCTACAAGATGACTAATCAATAAGATAATGAGAAATCACTCGAATTATTAAATATTATTTGAAGATGTTTACCCTTCTTTCAAAGACAGATACATTTAAGAGAGTTTAGATTTATCATTTCCAACCAAACTTATAGAGCACTTCGTGAATTTTATGGTGCAGATAATCGTTCAACCGAGCGATATTTTCGCCGAATTATCTACAATTTCCGAACACAGTTCACGATGTTCAATATTAAAACAAAAACAAGACAAAAAACTGTGCGTTCCGATGAAAATATCACCATTGTTGCTAACAGTATTGATGAAGATCCAAATTTTGGAGGTTGGGCTTTGTTATTCGACTACGTGGAAAATTTTGCGTAAAGATCTTAGTTTGGTGCCTTACAAGATCCAGCTTGTCCAAGAACTCAAGCCGCAAGACCACTCAAAATCAATTACAACTTAACTCAGTGTTTAACCGCAAAATTTTTGTTCAGCGACGAAGCTCATTTTTGGCTAAATGGATACATTAATAAATAAAATTGTCCCATTTCGAGTGAAAATAATCCGCAAATCATCCAATAATTACCATTGTATCCAGAAAAATGCACCGTATGGTGCGGATTATACGCCGATGGCATCATCGGGTCGTATTTCTTTAAAAATCAAGCTGAAAAGCACACTGCCGTTAATAGGGATCATTACAGAGCCATGATCAATGATTATTTAATTTTAAATTTGAATGGTATTAACCTGGAGGAGATGTGGTTCCATCACGACGGCTCCACATGCCATACAGCCAACGCATCAATCGATTTATTGATGGACTAATTCGGTGACAAAATTATTTCGAGGGACATACCTGTTAATTAGCCATCAAGGTTATCTGATTTAACGTCTTTAGATTATTTTCTTTGGGGTTGTGTAACCTTATCATTCTTATCCGTTTTCTTCGACAATTTATTCTAACCTTTACCCATACCATTCTATCACACTTCGAACATTAATATGTTTAAGGACAGTACAATTGCGATATATTATTTTATCGTTTGACATGATGTAGCCAATTTCACTTGTGTGTCCAGATGGACTTTTCCATGTTCATTTGCTACTGAGTTTTTCTTATAATACGAATTTATAATATAAAGTTCTTCTCCTGCGGCAAAATCAACTAATCTGTCACTTCTATTGTCCTGTTTATCATTTCCATATGGGCGAGTTGAATTTTCACCTGTTCTTGTTTTTTCAATTCTAACCTTAAAGTCACAAATCAGGATTTTTTAACTGCACTTCTCGTTGTGTTGTCTAGAAGCTAGGCTATATCATCATAAAATTCCTCAATTTCCTCATCCCCATAGTTTATAGTTGGTGTATAAGCTTGGACGATTTGAAACTTAAACTTATTATTTATTTAGCTGAACGACGCATTCGACTAGTCGGTCAGATATACTTTGAAATTTTAGGACATTGTCTTTTAGCTTTTGGCTGATGAGGAATTAAATTTTACCACATCGTCCATTCTTCGTATGCTGAATGTAAAGTACATGACCAGTTGTACCAAATTTGATTAGTTCTTCGCCGTTTCTTCGTATTTCACATTGGCCTATGATATCCCACGTATGCATAGAAACATTATTATAATTTAAAAGAAGATTTGCTCCAAACATTTACTCTAAAGCTATTATACTGAATATTATATTAAAATATGATTTAAAGATGATAAAAAAGAACAAGCCAACAGATTTAAATACCTTTGGCAATTTTAAGAAGACTAAAAAACTAAGAAAAATTTTATAACTTGGAAACAAGGGTCCTGATAATAATAACAGAACATGCAAAAAAAAAACAAATGAAATGGCACAATAAATCAAGAGACACCAATTCAGATAAAACGAGGAAGACCAAGGACATTTTTTAAAATGAGTCAATGAAAGTTTAATGGTCGGACAAAAGGAACGCAGCTAGTGATAGAAACCGATATCAACAGACCCTTTCTGCACAACAATACATATATTTTCAATGCTAATTAATGAAAATAATGGAATATACAGCTGCGGTTCATGGGGGAAAAACAGGCAGGGCATGTATAGCCAAATTTTGGAATTGGGAGGGAAATGCGTCGCAACCAAAAATTTTACATTTCTTAGTATCATACACACTTTGCTGTGTAAAAATACGAGTATGACTTTTAGACATGAAATTTTCAAATAGATACCTGGATAATAAAATTTTGCTAAACTCACCATAGAACCATGGCCATTAAATCTGTTTGTAGTTGAAGTCCATCCTCCTAAATTTCTGAGCAGCAAAGTGGTCGATGACTTGATAATTAATTTAAATTGACTTCACAAGTTTTTTTTCAATTTTTTCAATTCATTGCGAACGCGCACAGTCGTTCCTGGCCCATAGTATTTCTTAGAAATGTTTTGATTTGTTTAAAGGTAAGAGAAACATCTTTCGCTTTCCACAGTCGTCATAGGGACGGTACAACAGTCAGCAATTCTACAGATTCACTAAATGTTCAATCGTTTCGATAAATATATGTAACAGCGGCACAGCCCCACTGTGTTTCATAAAATCGTCCCGTACGTACATTACCATTCAGTTCATTTTTTAATTTTAAGTAATTTACGTTTACAAACAGGTTACACACAATTTTAATGTCCTCATTTGGAAAGACGGCTCGATATTCACCAAATTTTTCAGTTTCAAATAAATTTGCAACAGTTAGATATGCATCAAAACTAAAACGTTCATGAACCTGTATGGTTAAGGTATCACAGATTATCTTGCATATCCTGACGTTCGGATTGGGGTCCTCCTTGTCAGTAAATTTCCGTTTATTTCGGCGATTCTCTATGATCGTTGTAGATTCTTCACCAGTTAAGTTAACAAATTCTTGATTAATTTGTATTTCTATATTGTCTCTAATATTTTGAATGACTGTTGAAAAAGTTGCCAAATTCTTCTTAACTTTAAGTGCATCTAGTTGCCTGCTTTTGGCATTATTTTATTGAAGAAAAACAACCAAAATTGTAAATTATCATCCATCAAATAATTTATTAATCCCTGAACTTGATTAATATAATTTTTATTCGATTCGGCGTCCATAATTTCTTCAAGGCATGTTTGCAATTCTTCTTTGTAAATGTAAACAGTATTCACACATTTAGACGTTGCATCTGGTAGGGGCCGCACGGGCTAGACGGTTTTTCACGAGGCTGTCCAGAACAGCTGTCCTTTTGGATGAAGAATGAATGAATGCGGAAAATTAATGCGGGAAATGCAGACAGATTTGCTTAAAACACCTTTAGACCTTTTTATATTGTACAACACCTTTCAATTATTAGATTTAATTACTATTAATGAATATACTGTACATTCTCATAAATGTTTTTAATTGTGGCTTGTACTCCTCTGAGTATACCTCTCATCACGGAAGCACCATCATAAGTTTGGGCTATGAGTTTCTTAGGTTCTTTGTCTATTCCAAACTCGCTTAGCTCCGTCAGAATTTCATCTGCAATTCAATCTGGATTGTGATTGATTTTTTGGTATTGTTAATAAATCGCGACAAACATACAACATTGAATCCAGTAATTCATTCTGAATTTATTTAGAGATGCCTAGAAATAATTTATTTTTAGTATTTTAAATGAATTTAGAGTCTTCTAAAATACTCTCTATTTCGGCCACCAAATCTACTAGCCCTTTGAAAATACTAGGATTTTCTGAAGTGTAGGTTTCGTCATGCCCACGTAAAGCAAGCTCAGATGTCCCACAGAATTTTATGTCAATTAACTTAGACAATATGTAACGATTGCTATCAACAGTTTTATTGTGCTTTTTAATAGAGTCCCGATGTGCACTAGAACGAATGTGTGTCTTCCCCAACATGCTAATTTTTAGCTCATTTTTCAAATGTCTTTGTGAAATAGAATGCGATTTTACCATTGCGATCAAATGTTTCAAATTGTTAACACCGTGTTCAATCCAGCCAAGATCAAAATCGCTCGCACTTACTAGTTTTCCGACGTGTGCCAAAATGCACGGAAAACAATAAATTTATTTCTTGTCTCGCATTGACATAACCACGAATACTTCTCATACCCGGTTTTATTGAATGTGCCAAGATTTTTTATGACAATTCGGTCCTCAAATGTTAATGTGAAAATATTTCTATTCATATATTGCGCTATTGCGAATTCATCTTCACTATTATAATCGTTCAAAACATTCACCACTCGAAAAGCCGAAAAGCGCGATGGCAAAAAAACCTGACTATTGAGAAGGGGGCAGAGCCCAAGATATGGCGTTATAAATGCATATAATGTCCGGGTTACTAGCTAAGCAATGCATTGCTGTCTTTGTTCCTGTCCAAAGCACGTGTTCTTTAATCGGTTAATAGATGTTAGACTATGGAAGTCACAAGAAGCGTGATCACAGACAGAAATAAATTAAAATAAAATCCGAAATATTTTTTCCATTTCAATTTTAATTTTTTAGGTAGGGCACGCGCCGACGTACCCTTACGGACCAACCGCCACTGGGAATATATAAATCATTCTCACAATTTTTAGCTTACTGATTTCAGCGACTTGGGTAAACAAGTATATTTTCGTAATATCCTGTCGCGAGTAGAGGGTAAATACTTATTTATTGCCTGAGAATGAAGCGATGCTGTAAATTATCTCGGGAAAGAAAGGTTCGAAGGGAAACAAAGCGGCCTCTCAGCATCAAAAGTTAATTATTTGGCGCTGGAGCAATTAGGGATTTTAACGTCGAAAGCAGATTGGTTCCGGTCCTAACCAAAGTTTTAGGGTTTTAGGGTTTTAGTTTCGTTATTAAAACAAAAGTAAAAAGGAAATCGAGCTGCATTTTTGTTTTACTTTTATATGTCTCGCTTCCGAAAATATTTGAATATTAGTCTGTTTATTATTATATTACTATAATTAACCTTGTTTCTATTTATAATGCAAAACGAGCATAAGGAAATAACGAAGGTACGAACGATATACAATAATATCCTATCACATACGAGTTATGTAAATAAAGTAATAAGACTGGTGGCGTATAGTTTGATGTGGTAACACTATTGGCTTCCACTTTGGAGAGGATTCAGGCTAACAGCTGATGCGTCTTCAGTACGAGCTTGAACTCCCTAAAGTCATTTAGTGGTCCGTAGCTATTCTTTGCACAAACATAATTTTTCTAATGCAATCTGAAAATCAGTGACAATAATTTCAATCTTTGATTGATCATTCGGGCCGTTTTGACCGTGGTTAGGATGAAATGTACCATTCCTGGATGTGGATCTTCGTTTCGGCGTCATATTTAAAAATCCAAAACCCGTTACCGGTAAATGAGGATCATAATGACACGTTCTAGAAAATTTGAATAATTTTCAATTCGCTTCAAAAAGTCAAGAATATTCATGAAAAGTTGCAAGTGGGCTCGTGAAGAACATATTAAAACTATTCAAATACAAGGAATATTTTTTCCGTAATCCACGTAATTTCTTTTCCACGTAAGTTCATTTTTTCAGTCAGGAATATCCATGAAAAGTTGCAAATGGGCTCGTGGACAACATACTAAAACTATTCAGAAAACTAGGAATATTTTTTCCGTGCTCCCTGTAATTTCTTTTCGACACAAGGTCATTTCTTCCGTCGAGAATATTCATGAAAAGTTGCAAATGGGCTCGTGCAGAATGTATTAAAACTATTCAAAAAACAAGGAATATTTTTTCCCTGCTTCATGTAATTTATTTTCCACGTAAGTTCACTTCTTCAATCAAGATTATTCATTTAATTTATTTTCAAGAACAGAAAAACAAGGAATATTCTTCCGTGCTCCTCGTAATTTATTTTCCATGTTCATTTCTTCAGCCGCCTCTCAAACGTCAGCAAAGACCAATTTCTGGCCTTGAACCAATATCAGTCGGGCTCGAACTGAACGGTCAGAAAGCAGCTGAAGAAATGACCCTAGGTACGACCGTATTTATCACTTTTTTCGAATGTACTATGCAATAGTATGAAGCTCACGCCATCCTGTGATGAACATCCGGAACAGTCAGGCGGTGCGAAAACATCAGACCCATCGGGAGACGCTTGCTGACGTTTGGTTTGGTTTTGGTTCACTCATCTAAATTTAAACAAACGTGTACTATTCTAATATACTATCGGATTAGCAAATAAGTTGATTCGAGTTTGATTTTTAGAGGTTTTTTAGAAGATAAAAAACAAATTATGAGGAATTATATATTGATCATTCCCATCTACATGATCCTTCCCATCTACATGATCATTCCTCCCTGTTCTCGTCTTTTTTACCAATTGTATGATGCTGTGTCCTCTAAACGTCTGAGGCGTATTAAGAAAAACGCAATCAATGTACCTTTTGACCTTCCTCTTACCACTGAAGGTTTCATACTCACATACGCGATAAATCTTGTAATAAGCCCCCGCAGATCATTTTTCAGTTTGACAAGACTAATGACGTTTATGATTAACTTCAAGATAATGATTCGTTTGAACTCTATATAAAAACTTATGTAATCAATATAACTTTTGATGAAGATAGTACTTATAGGAACTGAGAGCTAGCCTTTTAGGGGTGCTATCCAATTGTGCAATAGCGCAAGGAAAAACAAAAGAGAATGTGGATCATATGTTGTTATTAAATGTTTATTGCGAAGAACTTTATATCACTTGTCTTCTAAAAGCATCAATCAGCACAACAGAAATATTTAATTACAATTTTATATTACTCAAAACTCATAATATAACTTATTTATATACTTTATAAATACTAAAATAATGCAATGAAATAGTTTCTATCAGTATGTTTCATATTATGCAGGTTGTAAACACATTTTGATATTAAAAACTTATGAATTATTATAGATTTTCTCTCAGTTGGCACTCAGTTGACATATCCGCTTGTCCGACTCAAACATTGACTGCTCACGAGGGAACTGTTACAAGTCCGAACTATCCGGATATTCTTTTGTCCCACCTAGATTGCTCGGTCATTATTCAATCACCGCCTGGTAAAAGAATATGGCTGGAATTTAACGATATAGATTTAGGGGATCAAGAGGAAAGCAGCACATTCGACAGAGATGCCATTCTTGAATTACAGCTTGGAAAAAACTTGGACCAATTCGAACCCTTTCAATTGCGCAATTTGTTAACTGAAGGTAAATAACCCTTAAAATTTCTTTTTCTTTTTGCCCTTTTCGCCATTTTGTATGAAAAATATTATATCTCTTACTGCTCTAATATGAATACTTGAAAATATTGAGTGAAAAATAATATCTTCTCTATTTCTAAAATCATTGTGAAGTAGAACTTCAATGTCAAGGAAGATATGCTAAAAATAACCAACAGTATATATATATATATATATATATATATATATATATATATATATATATATATATATATATATATAAGAATTCTTTGGACTGCTTCCAATGAAACAACAGTGCTGAGTGTCATCAGACACCCAACTGCTGGGTTCCACAATCTGTATCCCGCCTAAATATCCCGCCTGTCCCGACCTGTGTCTCCGCTTAAATGAACATTTTGTTGATTACTTGACTGCGGACGGGCCCCACCAGTCTCTTCCACTGGAGGGCACATGTTTCGTCTCTTGATGTTTAGATTCTTCAGGGCACCGACATGTGCTCTCTCGTCAAGAATAGGAAGATCCTATCCACAGTCAACAACCCATACTTTTCACCGACTTCCCATCGGATGGCGTATATATGCAGTGTTAGAATTCTTTGGACTGCGTCCAATGAAATAACAGTACTGAGTGTCATCAGCTGCTGTGTTGTCGGTGTCCTGAAGAGTCTAAATATCAAGAGACGAAACATATGCCAGAATAACAGTAGCTGAGTGTCATCATACCCCCAACCGTTGGGTGGTTCCACAATATCATGTGGAACACACAACACCTGCGTCTCCACCTAAATGAACATTTTTCTTGGGTGCTTGACCGGGAACGAGCCCCACCCATCCCTTCAACTGGATGGCAATGTTTCGTCTCTCGATGTACAGACTCTTCAGGGCGCCAACATATACCATACCATCAAGAACAGGGAGACCCTATCCACAGCCATCAACCCATGAGTTTGCCAACTTCCCATCGGATGCCGTACATATGTAATGTTAGGGTTTCTTGGACTACGTCCAATGAGACAACAGTAGCTGAGTGTACATCGAGAGACGAAATATTGCCATCCAGTTGAAGGCATGGGTGAGGCTCGTTACCAGTCAAGCACCCAAAAAAAAAAAAAAAAAATATATATATATATATATATATATATATATATATATATATATATATATATATATATATATATATATATATATATATATATATCCAATTATCCATCCCAATTAAATTCGGTGATCAAAATATTAGTTAGGAGATCTCTAAGATTGTTGAACAAGGAACATAGGCAAACAGAACTTAATTCCCTAGAAACTGCACTAATTCAAAATGGCTATGACATACGTCAAATAAAAAGGCATATTAATAAAGTTCAGGCAACTGGTTATACCAACCAATCCACAAAAGAATTGTGCCGAAACCCCAAAGTTCTGCCATACATCAAGGGAGTTACTGATAAAATTTGCCAAGTATTCAGATCCCGTAATATCGAAACGATATTTACGACAGAAAGAAACATATCCAGTTTCCTTAAGCCAGTGAAGGATAATATTCCACAGGGTTCACATGGTGTCTATGAGATGCCTTGTTTTGGCTGCTCCCAATCATATATCGGCCAAACTAACAGACGTATAGGAAATCGCATATACGAGCATTTTCTCATCGTAAAAATCGGTTCTCTCCTCAACTCTAGCAGAACATCATATCCAAGCGGGTCCCAAAATAGATTTTCTCATCTATATATTCGAAAAACGCTCAGACTGCTTAAACAAGAGGGACCACAGTCTTAAAGTCCCAAATACAGTCAAACGTCCACCTCCCGTCTCACCCCCCCCCCCCCCCTCAACCGAGAGCTCCACCCACAACCTTAGCTATAAATGCACCGCGCCGACCACGTCCTTTTCTAGTTGTGAACTCTGGGGAGTAGGCAGATTGAGGCCTCGGAGTAAATTAACTAGATTATCTTGATAATGGCTTCAAAGTGGAAGCCGAAACGTCGAGATTTTATAAATTCAAAACCGAGAACTTTGTAATTCTGATATTACCAACCGCCGCGGACGCCTTTCTGATCAATTTATCGAAATTGAAAGAAACACTTTTTATTACAAACATTTTGCAGGAACATACATTTCAATGGATGAACAACTCAAAATTCGACTCAGAACTGGCACGAAACCAAAGGGAAAAGGTTTTCGGGTTAGCTATAGGATTTCTGATGGTGCCTCTATAGAGGAGAAAGTCATTTTATTGACCAATAACACCCTAGGTAGGACTCCAAAAAAATTGGAGAATTTAAATCAAGAACTATGGGGACCGCTTATTTTAAACCACCCTACTATATCTACATCATAACATAACATGTTAAACAGTGTATACAAGTAAGTAAAAACAACAATATAAGAAAAACACGGGGCAAATTGTAAATAGAACCTTTCAACAAGACGTTTCATTTTCGAAATTAAAAAAAAAACAAAATATTATCTTTAGTATTCTTTTTATTTAATTCGAATGCTTGCATAAAAAGCGGAGATTATAAATATTTTATGTCATAATTTTTTTTTATTTTTTAAATATAACATCTGAAAGGAGTTTACCTCTCGAAAGATCTATCCAAAACACTCTTTCTGTGCTAAATCTAAAACAGAACATGAAAGTCCACCGCTACTCGAAATTGTTTGAATTGGTTGAAAAGAATTGCTACGGACCACGAAATGACTCGTACTAAAGACATATCAGATGTTGGCCTGCCGGACGGAATCTTTAAACATAAGGTAAGTAGTGACGAAAAATAAATAATAGTTTAAAAAATTAAAAAACACGCTTTTATAGCAAATCGAACTAAAAGATGAAAAATAAATTATAGTTTAAAAAACTAAAAAAACATGCTTAATGGTAAACCAAACTAAAAATTAAAAAATAATTTTTAGTGTAAGAATATAGTGATGAACGAGAAAATTAATGTGTCATTGTAAAAATAATAGTTTAAAAAACTAAAAAACACGCGTTTATATCAGATCGAACAAAAAATAAAAAATAAATTATAGTTAAAAAAAACTAAAAAACACGCTTTAGTTGTAAACCGAACTAAAAAGTGAAAAATAATTTTTAGTATAAGAATAAAGTGATAATTGAGAAAATTAATGTGTCATTTTAAAAAAGCGTGGAGTGTTTTGAACCATATTTTCATACTAACTCTACTTATAGAAACGGTACTGATGGAATATTTATAACAACAGACATCGAGCACCCCATGCTTTTTTCACAATGAATTTTCTCGTTCACTTTATCTCATCACTTTATTCTTATACTAAAAATTATTTTTTACTTTTTAGTTCAGTTTACCATTAAAGCGTTTTTTTTTAGTTTTTTTAAACTATAATTTATTTCTAAAAACTGTCAATACCTTTCCTTCCATTTTAAAAGATTTCCCATTTAACAATTTTGAGGGTAGCAGAATAATAATGGTAGTCCAAGGATGCGATATCCAATGTGTGAGGTGGATGGGGCTAATATAAGATGCGATGGGGATAATATTCCAATTGAAGCTTAACAATTTTTACTGGATCCTGATTGAAACGGGTGGTTATGCAGTGTCATGATGAAAGATGATGTTCTTCCTGTTTGTTAATTCTGGCCGTTTTTCTTCAGTTCAGCGTGAATAATAGAGGTGTTGATGGTTTGCGTGCAATAAGCTCAAATTATATGGATCCCTTCCAATCTCACCAAACCTCAGACCCCAGCAACACCCATTTTTTTTTCATTAGACGCTATTGTACACAATCCACTTTTCATGACCAGTTACAAACCGCTCCACTAATGAAGCCTTGTATTTTCTTTTCAACAAAAGATCGTAGGAAGAGATTTTTTCCAGCAGATTTTGCTCGTTACGTTTGTGAGGAGCCCACTCATCGTATCGGCAAATATATATTTTTTTCAGATGGTCAAGAATGATCGATTTGCAAATATTTAACTTATCTGCTATCTCACGGACGATGCGGTCTTCCAGGTCAAAATCTCCGTGCCTGAAGCGACCCAACAATTTATGTATCGTAGGCTTCCCAACAAAACACTGTTAGTAAACAGCACAAATCCTAATTTTTATTTGGGCAGAGTTCTAGACCTTTTTGTAATAAAAATGGATAATGTGAAATCAACTGGTTGATTCAAGTTTGAATCAACTTGATTAACTGATGACAAATCAAAGCTAATCTGAACGGAAACTTTATAAATTCTACAGTAGTTAATAATATGTAAATAGAAATTACTAATATGCTTTCCATCTTTCCGTTAAACAATGGATTCGGCGCCAAAAAACTTTTGATTTTTTGAGGCCAAACATTCATCAAGCCAAATTTTCTTCATAAGAATGTGTTTCCACTGAAAGTCCATGCTGCAGCGATCGAAATAAGTGGTAGTCCAAAGGGGCTAAGTCCGTTGAATAAGGCGGGTAGGGTAGAACGTCACATTTAACGTTTTTCAAATAGTTTTTTATACATTTTGCAACATGGGGCCGAGCATTGGCATGTTGAAAAATGACTTTATCGCGTCTTTGGGCTTATTCTGGTTGTTTTTCCTTCAATGCTTATCAATTGCTGTCGGATCGCCAATAATCATTTCACCAGGTTTTAGCAGTTCGTGATACAGAGCTCCCCTACCATCCCATCAAATACACAACAAAGCCTTCTTTCCATGTATATTGCGTAATAATTGTGATCTAGAAGGCTCGCCTAGGTCCACCGCGCTCACAGTACACTCACAGTACACTACTCACACTCAATCACAGTAGATCCACTTTTCAGATGACCTGTCACAACTCAATGTAAAAAATCTAATCTCTTCTGTCTGGCAAACAAAATTTCATAAGTGATTTTTCGCCTTATAATGTATCTTTCCTTCAATTAATTTTCTTTCGTTCTGGATCTTTTCCGATGCGTGTAGACGTTCGGAAATAGTGGATTGGGCAACATTCAGTACTTCTGGAAATAATTATTTAAACGTATGAGTTTTAAAATTGTTTTCATCCAATAATTTTTGCAAAGCTGCATCTTCAAACTTTTTCGGCTGCCACTTTCATCACCAACTTTTAAAGCGTTTAAACGATCCTTCACAATTTTTTTGGGTTAGAGCATGTTCACCATAAGTGTCAAACAACAATCGATAACCTTCAGCAGACGTTTTTTTCAAATGAAAAAACTTCCCCGCAAAGCGTCTTTTTCTGGAATTGGAATATAATTCGACATATTCGAAGCTATGAAAAACTATGTTTTTTACATAATAATAATTAATAGCGAACTGACTTTTGATGGTCTATGTTTACCCTCCAAAACGCCATAGACGTCATTAGTATATACCAACAAATGTATTAGTGACGCCATCTTTTAGCATAATCGACATTATTGGCCGAAACACCTATTAACCCAGAACTATTACAAAAGTTAAAAGAGTTTCCTGAACAACCTGATATTAGAACCGAAGTTTCCTGACAACCTGATATTAATAGTGTTAGTTGGCGTTGATATTTTATATAATTGGATCTTAAAAATTTCTTAAGTAGACGAATAACACTTCGAAAGTCAATATGTAGTGATTTTAGTGGTTTTATGAAAAATTGTACCAAATTTCGAAAAATTGTCACACAAGTGTCATCACAAATCTCCAATATCTTGAAAAACCCATCAACATAAGAACTCGTTTGTTGAAAATGTAAACCTGAAATTTGGTACAATAAAATTTGTACATGCTCTCCGGGCGTTCGACTTGAGATCAGCTGATGACGGCTCAAGCCCAGAAAGGTCCTGGGAGACGCTTGCTGGCGCTTTGGATGGCGGATAGGGGAACGACAAAGCACTAGCTTGGAACGGGGGTGTATTTTCTTTGCTTGTAATATATATATATATATATATATATATATATATATATATATATATATATATATATATATATATATATATATATATATATATATATATATATATATATATATATATGACTGGGGTACAATATATATATATATATATATATATATATATATATATATATATATATATATATATATATATATATATATATGACTGAAAACTGAGGACACAAAGCGTAACTGGATTTTAGACTATAAGGCAAGTACTTAATACGTGTAACAAAATATTAACCACCATTAATTTTGAAAAATATCAACACTTCTCTCTTCTACTACTCTCACGAACTTACACCAGTATTCACAGATACAGAAATGGCAGCATCATTATCGAGATTCTGCTGAATAAATTTAAAAAAACCTTTATTACACCGTCCCCGTACTTCTTGATTTCAGTAGTATTATCTAGTAGAAAAATCATTAGAGTTAATTTAAAGAATGTAACAAGTAATATCCAACAGTATTTTCGTTCTAGGTCAACTTTTATACCTCAATTTTCCTCAGAAAGCTCCAAACAATGTGGAATTTTTTCAGCGATTTGTTGCACCACTTGGTACTATAATTTCCATGGAATTCAATAGCGTTAAACTCAGCGACACTGTATGTGATAACGATCGTGGTACTATCGAAGTATTTGACAATTATTCCGACATCAATGGAACTCTTTGGAGATTATGCTATGACTATGAATTTCATGATTCACCTACTATCTACATTAAATCATTTCTCAACACAATCCAGCTACGTCAGAAAACTGGTCCTAGAGGAAATCCACTTAACGGAACATTGAAAGTCGTACCTGATACTGGCTACATGAAAAAGTTGACTAATTTTGGAAATAGAGATGTGGAGGCTTGTAAACCTAATCCATGCCAACATGGAGGAAAGTGCGTGAATAAAAAATCAAAGAAAATGTGTCAATGTGTCGGTCATTTTACTGGTGAATATAAGATCAATACAAATTTTCCAAAATATAAAAGAAATCTTATATTGCATTTAAGGTATTTTCTGTGCGATAACGCAGTGTGATTTAGAGCCATGCGTTTTTGGCACCTGCGAGTTGACAAACAACAGTTTTAAATGTCATTGTAGAACTGGTTATACTGGTCCCACATGCGAACAAAAGCGAAAACCATGCGAAGGAAACCCCTGCGAAAGTAGAGGCACCTGTATAGAAAAAGGAGATAATTTCCAATGCCGTTGTCATGCCTGGTGGGAAGGTAAATTAATTATAATAAAATTTATTTAGACTTAAACCACTTCGAAATATTTACTAACTTTATTTGTGAACTTCTATTCTGTAAACTCAAACAAATACATGCCGATTTGCATCGAAATAGACAAAAACATACAGAAACAGAAATAGTTAACAGGAAACGAATTTCTCTATAGCAAAATATGAAGAAATATCACCCACATACAGAATTTGAACAGTTATATTTGAATTTGTTCTTGTATTTATCTAAGAATTTCTAACAATTTTTTTCTAGGACCTACTTAAATAACAGGCAAGACATTTAACTCGAATATATATATATATATATACACAACTACATACCAAATAATAACTTCTCTATGCCCGTTAGCATCATCAGGAGATGATTCAATGTACTGATGCAATCTGTATGTAGTTGTAATGTTTATATATATATATATATATATATATATATATATATATATATATATATATATATATATATATATATATATATATATATATATATATATCAATATATATAAAATATATCAAATATTAATTTTGTATTACATATATCAATATTTCGTACGTTATATTAAAAAATTAAGCATAATTCCTCTACAAGTGTCACAAGAAAATTATTTTGCTTTTAGTGCAATATTATTGACATACCAGTTATTTGAAAGTTTTACATGACTCCTAAATAATTTAATTTGCTGATATGATCGACTAAGGTTGATACTCATTCATTTAACAAGGTGGTGTTTAAAGGATACTAAAGCCGAAGTAAGGGTTCAAATCAAACATCAGAAAAATTCTGCTTTACGGAAGGATTAAGACAAGGCGACCCACTGTCGATTAGTCTCTTCAATTTTACATTAGAAGCAATATAAGGAGAATATGAATTGATGCTAAGGGGCTAATTTTTAGTAGATAGTATCAAATCTTAGCGTCCGCAGATGACATTGGCATGATGAGTAAAAGAAAGGAGGAATTGGAAAAGATGTTTGGATAGTTTGAGGAGACTGCCTTACGAATAAGTCTAAGAATAAACGAAACAAAAACCAAATACATGAGGTCAACAAAAAAACGAAAGGAACAGCATGTGGATATTGATCTAGCTTTAAATACATTGCTTCAGTAATCACGATGCACTAAAATATCAGAGGAAGTAGCAGCCAGAATAAGGGCTGGAAACAAAAGTATTTTTGCGCTACAAAATACCTTAAAACCCAAATCGATATCGAGAAACGCAAAAATAAAGATACGCTACAATAATTACACCAATAGTATTACATGGGTCAGAAACGTGGACTCTGACAAACAGGGACGAACCATTGTTGAATACCTGGGAGAGGAAAATACTGAAGAAAGTATATGGCCCCATTCAAACAAAGGAGGTCAAGACCGAGGGGAAGACCAATGAAAAAATGGGTGGAAGGGCGGGAATGAGTGAGAGAAGGGGGAATGAGTGAGAAAGGGCTTGCAAGAGATGCGAATACCGCAATGGACACGAAGAACGAGAGATTGGAAGGAATGGATAAGGATATCGGAAGAGGCAAGAAAAGAAGCTAGAAAAGAAGAAGAAATAAGAAAAACAAGAAAAGAAGCAAGCAAGAAGCCTCACGGCGGCACTCCACCTCTATAACTAGAGTATATAGGTTATGGAAAGGATGTGGAAGGGGTACACACACACACACACTGTACACACACTGTACACACACACTGTACACACACACTGTACACACACACTGTACACACACACTGTACACACACACTGTGTGTGTGTGTGTGTGTGTGTGTGTGTGTGTGTGTGTGTGTGTGTGTGTGTGTGTGTGTGTGTGGGTGCGTGCGTGTGTGAGTGTGGGTGCGTGCGTGTGTGTGTGTGGGTGTGGGTGCGTGCGTGTGTGAGTGTGGGTGCGTGTGGGTGTGTGTGTGGGTGCGTGTGGGTGCGTGTGTGGGTGCGTGTGGGTGCGTGTGTGGGTGCGTGTGGGTGGGTGTGTGGGTGCGTGTGTGTGTGTGGGTGAGTGTGTGTGTGTGTGTGTGTGTGTGTGTGTGGGTGTGTGTGTGTGGGTGTGTGTGTGTGGGTGTGTGTGTGTGTGTGTGTGTGTGTGTGTGTGGGTGCGTGTGTGTGTGTGTGTGTGTGGGTGCGTGTGTGTGTGTGGGTGCGTGTGTGTGTGTGTGGGTGCGTGTGTGTGTGTGTGTGGGTGCGTGTGTGTGTGTAGGTGCGTGTGTGTGTGTGTGTGTGTGTGTGTGTGTGTGTGTGTGTGTGTGTGTGTGTGTGTGTTGTATATTAGATGTATATTTGTTTTCTTGTGCGCATATCAATTCACAGTGTTCTTCGAGAAGTTCCAGATTTAGCTTTAAAAACTAACTAAAAAGTTTATACTAGTGCGTAAGTTTAAATTCAGCTTTGTTCTAATTTTCCAAATTTTACAAGTTAGTTGTATTTAAGAAAATGTTGTAGCTTAATATATACTTAATAATATACTTTACAGGTGCTCGATGTGAGAGAAAAATGTTACATATACCATATAAACCCCTTAGTGAACGAATGCTGCATGAACCATTTTGGCTCGGACTAATGACTGTGTTTATTGTTATGGGAGTCATTGGTTTGGTTTGGTGTGCAAAGCGTCATTTTCCAGAAAAAATTGAGAAACTTCTGGCTGAAGATGACAACAGAAATAGGAGTAAGTATTCTATTAATATAAATTTTATTCGCCTAACTAGTTCCTTACTACAAAACAGCCTAAGATAGAGATAATAAAATATGATATTACATTAAGTGCAAAATTTAAATCTTATTTCCATAATCTTCAGCACGTTTTCGGCGTAAATTAAGTTGCTATACTCTTCTCAGCACCCTCACATAACAGGATTGTGTATCAGAACCTAGATATCAAATGACCTTTCTAATGACCATTATATATTGACCTAATATTTGTTTTGTGTATTTTGTGCAGACGTAAAAATGGATGAGGACAATTTAAATATATTTAATTTTTGTTTTTTTTTAACATAAATATCTGGCAGCTGAAGTAACAAGTTTTGGAATTCTACGAAAAGAAGTCAGAGAACAAACAATGACAGAATCCTGAATCTCTGGATACTTAAGAGACATCGTTTTAAAGAACAAATATCTCCACACAAACAGAATATGAAATAAAAATATATAAATCATCAATTAGACCCAGCAGAGCATACTCGTCGGAACCAAAACCAGACGTCTTTCCAAGATATGACAAATTATGCGAAATATCGAAATGAAAATAGTATGAACTGTTCAAGGGAAAATATACGATAGAATTAAAAGCGAAGACCCTGGACAACTAATTGGGATACAAGACATAGGAAGAGTGGGTGCAAATAAGCAGAATGGACAGGAATAGTCTTGCAAAGAACGCACAATTGAACAATCCTATCAGAAAAAGAACTCAGGGTAGACTACCGAAACGCTGGAGAGAAGGTTAGATATCTATGCCCGATGAGACATAAGAAGCATATATGCTTGGACAGCAGGTCTACTGTAGTAACCATCAGTTGAAATGCAGCCCGTTATGTAACCAAAATACTACAACTCATTATTAGACAGTATACGAAAGTTCAACCCAATATGATATTTCAGCAAGACAACATCAGACCGCATAGGGCTCCGCCAAAGTAATTTTAAAAAAATTCTATGATAGCGACACACAACTGGCCAGCGAGATTCCCACATTTATCGCCGATAGAATCTGTACCATATATCATCTAATTTGGTCCATGCCTCGCATAGTTACAAGTGTTATAGTGACTGTGGTGGACCTAATACATTAATTTTTTGTATCAAATATAAGTGGAGATTATTCATTTGGTTTATTATTGCATAATATAATCATAGTGTAAACCAAAATTGCCAAATTATTCGAATAAAAGATAGCTTTCATACTGCTTTTTTTTGTTATCCCGTGTACATATCTGAAATGACTATAAAATTGGAATTAATTTGACAATTTTATAGGATTAAGTATTATAGCATATGTGTAGGTGTAGGTGTAGACAAGAAATTTCCATATTACTCCTATAAAAAATAGTTTACATAGTGCTGTATTTTTTTTTGTTCTCCAGTGTGGACGTCTTAAATATCGATAAAACTCTATGAGACAATAGAATCAGATCATACTTACGTTACCAAGAAAAATATAAGAAAAATATGATATATTATATAGAATTCTAGTGTTATATTATGACAAAAAGAACATCAAAAATATAAACGTAGAACGAAATATCAAATATTAAAAGTTATACTGGCTAGATTATCACGGAGATAGGCACAGAAATAGGCAGAAATTCACAGGCTGACACATGCATACCGCAATGCATCACACAATGATTAACACAATGCTTGACACATTGCACTATAAATTAATGATTTGCAAACATGTACTAAAATCAATCCGCTCAGATGGTATCAAACTATAATGTTGTGCAATCAAATTTAATATTCAATTGATACAACAATTTCAAAGTACTGTACCATTCCTAAGATAATATATAACTAACACAGAATCAAGTAGTGAAGACGCGTATGGAAGAAATGAAAAGATTTATACATTAATCTTAAGGACAAGTTTCGCAATCCGATCAACGTGAAAACTAGTCAGCCACTTGGCCAACATAGAACAATGAAATGACTGAAGTCTCGGAGAGATATGAATAAAACTCAATAAATATCTCCTAGATATACAATTTTAATAAAACACTAGTTATAATGTTATTATTTTTTAATTTGATTTTTTTGAAATATGATCTTAATGCATAATATACACAGTCAGCAATAGCAGATTCGCATTAAAATATGTATTTGTTTTTCAGTTCATTCTCTGCGCAGTACGTCGGTACGAGAACAACTAGCAGCCGCTTCAGCAGCCCCCGCCGCAACAGCAGCGCCATCTCCCGGTTCCGGCACCACACCACGATCGCTCTTCGGCCGCCTGGGTATCCGCAAGCCGTCCATCCTCAGCCTGACCAGCCCACACGCCGGAAGCGGTGGCTACTCGCCAGCCACGGCCCGTACCTTTAGTTTGGACGATTTACTAAAACCCTCCCCTCGACGTAAGGCGCCACACCCGCGCTACTGTGTCTCCTCACACTTGACACGCCTCACTATTTTCTTTCTCTACTGTCTATACTTTCCTGTATCTTGTTCTAGAATTAAGTTGCTTCGAGAGTCCGTCCAATTCTTACTGAAACTCTAATTGGTACAATATATTTCACCCACAAATATTATAGAATATATTTTTCTTCAACACTTATAATTCTCTTTTTTACTACCACAAATCAATTTCGTTTTAAACACTTACTTACACTTACAACATGATAGAAAGATTCTGATTTCTAATCTGTTTTGTGAGTTTCTCGTGCTTTTGCCGAGTGATATGCCGCTAAATTCTTAAATGAAGTAGTTGGTATCATCTGAAAGTCATAATGACTGTCGATTTCTTTCCCCATTTCAATTAAGCTATGGCAATGATGTTTTGCTCTAGAGGAAAACAGCACATAAACGAGTAAAAAAAATGCATCTAGAAGTTTTTATATTAAGGTTTTGATTATAATGATAAATTTGAGCAACTGTTGAATGAAAATTCTTAAAACAACAAAAAAATAACAAACAAAGAGATTGATTATTGAACAATGCAGAATTTTTGCTGACTAGATTTTAAATGAAAACATTTTATATTCAAAAGAAAACAGAGAATAATTTAGAGTATGATGTAAAGCTTTGTTAATAACAACATCCGTTAAAATCATGTATGGAAGCGACAAAAGTGAAGCAAGCTAGTGATTTGACACAATGACACAAGGAGAAATTTGAGCAATGAAAATTCTTAAAACAACAAAAAATAACAAATAAAGAGACTGATTATTCGGCAATGCAGAATTTTTGCTGGCTGGATTTAAAATGAAAATATTTTCTAATCAAAAGCTAACACAATATAATTTAAATATACACAGAATAATTTAAAATATGATGTAGAGCTTTGTCAATAACAAAATCCGTTAAAATAATGTATGGAAGCGACAGAAGTGAAACAAACTAATGATTTTACAGCGACGTTCGACTACATATCACAAATGAATGAAGCACATCATCATAGCTTCTCGGACATTTTGTTCAATATGTCCAGCAACTGCCTATTTCGACCACTTTAACACAACCGTACTAGCTGAGGAACAGCTTCATAATAACCTACAAATATAACCATCAATACTGTTTCACTAACATCGTTTTTAAACCCTGAAGAAAAAAAGTTTGAAGGAGTGAAATTGTATTATCTTGACCAAATTGTATTGATTGATCATCAATTTTTGTCTCTACACCATTATTTTCAAAAAACTGGTGATGCCTTCTGCCCAATATCTGCACAAATATTTCAGTCGCATTATTTTCTCTTAGATCTGCTGTGAATTTTAAACTCCAGTGCGCAAACTTATGACACTCTTCAATTGTCGGCCAGAACCAATCAAAATAATTCTTGCTCCGGAAAACTTCACCTTCAAATATATTTTTAAATACGTATGTGTTGTTAATCAACTTTTGACAACCGTGAATCATACGAATTGACGCTCTCGAAAGCAACTTTACCCTTACATTTTATTAACTTATTTTTATGATAAAAAATATGACGTCCAATTTCTACAAACTGTACTATCTTCTGTTTTCTGTATTTTGTAGATATGATTGCCCTTTTTCCCTCACTTTTTGCGTGTGGCTGGTAGGTTGCACCGTAAATGTCTTATTTTGTCTGTTAAATGTTCAGCTAGCTACTGTACATAGTGCCAAATTTTGCTACTGGAAAGCTTCTATAATTTTAATTAGACAGTATATTTGCAATTTTTAATTATACATTTAATTTTTTTCAAAAAAGTCCAAAAAAGAAGTCCAAAATTTTAAAGCGTTTTTTGTGTAAATTATAACTAAGCTCGAAGAGATTACCACTAAACACCAAATCAATATATCCTCTCGGCGCGCGTTTCGTTAACCATGTCAGCATCATCAGGAGATGATACCTCACATGATGAGAACCATGTTCCATGGTTCCAGCACCATGTATTGTTCTGGAGCCTTCTTTCCTTGCCAGTATAAGACCTTCTTTTCTCCAGAACATCACTAATACGAATCAGTTGCTGCAGATAACGGTCAGCAATGACTGTTTCACCAGATAGGAGCAACACATAATGCACATCACCTTGCTGATTCTACCCTATATACAGCAACACCTTTTTAGCGTGGATATTTGGTATACAAAAATTGGGCAAAAATATAGAGTGATTTTTTAATGCGTCCGCACTTTCAATTTAAATAAAACAACAACCAAATTCGATGTATTGAAACTATTTATTTTATGTGAAATATCATTCAATGACATTAATATTTGAAAACAATTTCGGACAATGTCAATGTCAGCCGCGGCTACTACTGATAAAGCGCATTCTTTCAATCCAATTCCCAAACACGTTTTCAAGCAATTAGAGTCTTATGTCCGCAATTGTCCGAATTATACTATGTTAGTTAGCTTCCAGGACGTCAACAGTTGCTGGTTTAGAGGCATAGATCAAAGATTTAACATAACTCCAAAGAAAATAATCTAAAGAGCTACAACCACATGATCTTGGCAGCCAATTACCAGGTCAATTCAAGTAAAGTCCGTCCAAGTTAATTAAGTCATACACTTACAAGGTCTTACTTAAATACGAGGGTTGCTATTTATGTATCTGAAATATTAAAAACAACAAATACTTATTGAAAATTGTATTCAAAATTTTTAAAAATGGTTGTTTTTCAAAATATTCTCCACGATGATCGATACACTTTTCCATATGTTTGAACCAATTTTCATAGCACTTTTTCCATGCCGATTGAATGCATCCAAAACATGCATTTTGAACGCATCAACTGCTTCTTCTGGCGCCGAAAATCGTTGACCAAGTAGTTTATTCTTCACGAACGGGAGCAAAAAGAAATCATTGGGTGGCAAATCATGACTGTACGGCGGATGACCCATCAAATCGATGTTGTTTTAACCGGTCAAATATTGCGTAGTTCAGTCCAATATGTGAGCCCTCGCATTGTCATGGTGAAAAATGATCCTGGTTCGTCGCTGGTTGTTTTTTCTTAATAATTCAAAGACTTCTGGCAAACAAATGGTTGTATACCATTCAGAGCTGACCGTTCTGCCATTCTCTAGTGGCGATTCTCTGTAGGCCACATGCCCATTTGTCCCAAAAATAAAAGAAGCGACCATTTGCGAACAACTTTTGTTGGGTTTGTCTTATTTTGAAACACCCATACAGTCGACTGCTGTTTACTTTCGGGCTCATACGCATATATCCAAGATTTATCACCTGTGTAGATGTTATACACGGTTTTTGTTGCACCACAATTGTATTTTTTGAGCATTTCTTTGCACCAATTGACTCAAGCCTTTTTTTTTAATGATATTCAAATTATGCGGAATCCAACGGGCGCAAATATTTTTCACGGCTAAATGTTCATTTAATATCTTATGTACGCCTGTAATACTAATGCTTAATCTCACGGTTCGTTGCATGATGATCTTGCTTTATCAATTCGCGCACAGTATCGATGTATTCCGACACAACGACCGATTTTGGACGATCTTCTTTAAATTGATCCATGAGCGAACGACGGCCACGATTAAATTTACTAAACCAGTAATATACAGTAGTTTTAGATGGTACTTCATCACCAAAAGTCGAAGTTAGTTGATACACTCTTGTTGAGATAATCCACGTCGAAAGTCATAGTAAATCATCGCACGAAAATTCTCAGTTAATTTAATTTGTTGGCTGAGATGAAATTTTCAAGTCACCAAACAATATAAATAGCGTCCTTATAACAAAATGTTCTAAATACGTATACAGTCAACAATGTCAAACATTAGGATGTATATGTCAGATAGCGGCTAGCAACACCATTGTTGCCAATTTCGGATACATAAATAGCAACCCTCGTATTTAAGTACGTGTCTATTAATTCAACCTGAAATGAAAACGATCTCAGTCTTTTTCTCCTGTACCCTATGCCTGCTCAAACCATGACTCTACCAGCTTTATTTGTCGCTTTGAGAAAAATGATTCTTCCTTGCTTAAGTCATGGAAGTATAAGAGCCAGTGACAGCTCGTGAAGGAGGGCGTTGGAGCACCATCCCTCCATCATTTATCACAGTAAACAATTTTTCAGAACAAAACACCATATTTTATTTCCATTCCGTTTCTTTCACTCATTTAACTCATTTTCCTGGTTTACTTCCTGTATAGGGTTTCAATAGCACGAAAAGTAAAAAGGAGGAAGGGGAAAGCAAAAAAATCCTTCAGCGGCACTATTTTCTTCTACGCCCTCCTACTTTAAAAACCCACCAACTGCCATTGATAAGAGCAGCCGTCCAGCCCGTCTAAATTAAATTTAATTTCGCAAGAAAACATTATTCGCTTGCATTCTTTATCCCAACGAATATGGTAGCGAACGAGCTGCTTCCGATGTTCTTTATTAGCATCTCTGAGGGCCGGGGTAATCTTCCTCTAAATATGTGAAGCTGATAGGACTCTTCTAACGTGTATTTAAGTTAGTAATCACATCTCCTTTATAGGAAATCTGACGAAATGTCAATGTGTTATTACAAGCGATGCATAAGATTGTATTAAGATTGCAGATGATCTTCCAGTAATGTTTTTCTCTCTGTGTCCTTCAGGACCTTTAAGCAAATTAGCAATTACATATGGATTCTTACCTGTACATCGAGAGATTTTTAAAATCGATATTATTCGCTTGTAAATTTGCTAAATTATTTTTTTCTCACAAGGCGTTAAACATTTTGAACGTCCCATCATGGATTTATTTTCACTTCGATAGAAGAAAGAGAACTGAATTAAAACTGAAGATTGAAAAAAGATAGACAGTATTTAAATAAAAAGTGGCCTATCATTTTGTCCTACCCTGGTATTAATATTTATAAACATTTCATAGGTATTAATCGATATTATAAGCACATTGAAACATATTGTTTTTGTTTAGTAAATCCAGTTATATTATTCTAGAGGAGATCAATAATATTGAAGAATAATGTAAAATTATGTAAAAAAACATAGGAGGGTGTCTTATCTTTTAATTCCTTATTATAGGCTGATTTTTTAGTGCGTCCGAACTTGAAATTAAAATAAGCAACAACCAAATTAGATGGCTAGAAACTATTTACTTTATGTGAAATAACATTCAATAGCATTAATGTGTGAACATAATTCCGGACAAATATCCGCCGCAGCTACTTCTGACAAAGCGCATTATGTTAATACAATTTTCGAATAATTTTTCAAGCAATTGGTGTCTTATGTCCGCAATTGCCCCAGTTATGTTGGCTTCCAAGGCGTCAACAGTTGCTAGTTTATCGGCATAGACCAAAGATTTAACATAACCCCAAAAAAAATAAGCTAAAAGCGTTAAATCACATGACCTTGGTGGCCAATTACCAGGTCCATTCCCCGGAAAAAAATTCTTACCGAATTGTTCCCTCAATAAATCGATTATTGCGTTGACTGTACGACATGTGGAACCGTTGGACCCATATCTCCTCCAGATCAATATTATTCAAATTTGATATTCAAAATCAAATAACAAAGTCCAGTTTCCTGCTAAAGGCTAAATTTGGATCTTCCTCAACAGTACCAGCAGCAACGGCGATATTTTCTTCGGGTCCACAGTTTTTTGTCAAGTGGCAATATCGAGTGGCGTAAAATGCGCTCGGAACTTGTCAATAATTCGGCGAATACATCGCTCAGTTGGGCGATTGTATTCACGCATAAAATTGATCTATGAGTTTGGCACGCAGAAAACTAATTTTGATAATAAATTTGGAAAATTTGCAAGCGTTGTTTTGGTGTTAAATGTTTCATGATGATTTGTCATACTATACTGAATAATTTTCACAGCTGTAAGCGCAAACTTACACTTCGTTTGACAGCGACCCCAATCCGAAGTTCGGACACTCTAAACAAAACACCCTTTATACCATATTGCACTATATAACATATATTATACACAAAAACTCGTTCACTTTTTGCTTGTTTACCATAATGTTTATCTATGGGATAGCTAAAAATATGACAAAACAAACAATTCAAAAAATCTACATTCTATCCTATTTTGAAGTATATAATCTTCGTACACCCCTCGTTTCAGGAATTTTTCTTAATATAAAAAGATCGAACTATTGTATGAAAGAAATCGGTTTCAGTTTTCGTCATTTATTTTGATGGCGATATATTTTGTTAGTGAGATAGCGAGACGATTGGACATTGCAGCTTCCACCGTTACGAAGACATTGACAATACAGTTTGAGAATCAAAGTTATGCGGAAGGCCTTCTAGAAGTATACAAGGACGTAATAAATGGCATCTAAACTTCTTGCTATATGAAATAAACATGAAAACATCCGGCAAGTGCATGATGGTTTTTGTATAGCTGCAAGACGCGTTATATAGAAAGGAGCTAAAATTGAATGGGGTCTTGAATAGAACTCTGTTTGCTTTGATGATAAATATTACTTTAGTTAGGTAGTCATAATGAACGTAGAAGGATCAAACGTTTTCGAAGTGAAAGACGAAATTACCTTTCACATATCAGTCCTGCAATTATGGTATGGATCGTTATATGTTTTGGAAATAATTCACTCCTAGTAACCACAGACAAATATCATCCTTCAATAATATAAAGCCAAATCAAATACAGCTTGGCAAGCAGTGCGAATGTTAGCAGAATCTTCGATGACAATACTCGTCTCTCCAAAGATTTAGCCGATTAGTGCCACTATATTTGAGTTCAGGGTCAATGGAACATGTATTGAATAGCATTGGTCAAACTTTTGAGAAATATCTCCTGCCGCCAGATACTTTAAGCATGTGTAATTCGTGTTTCAGATACTTTGCAACCAGAAGACACACTTTCTTGGGTCCATTTATCATTACATCATACCGTCATGATGTACCCAAACATTACAAAATAAATCTAATTAAATATATTTTTCATTTTGCATAATTTTACTTTTTATTGTTCTTTAGTCTGTCAGAGAATGATAGACACATATTTAGATATGTCAATTAAAGTTTGGCTAACTAATAAAATATGTAGTCTCATCCAAAGAATTTCCTCTAGTAGAATTCGAGAGATTTTATCAGGAGAATATAAGAAAATAAAGAAAAAAAGACGCTTTAAACTTTATTTATATAAAGGAGGTTTCCAGTATGTTTTTAAGTAGATGTTTATTTGTAAGAAAACTAATTTTATAGAAACAAATAACTATGCATATATCGTGATTGCTAATAAAGCTTTAGCAAGTAAATATTTGATCATATTGTCATGTTAGTAATGTACTTTGCTGATCACACAGGTACACCGTCGCCAAAGAAAAAACGTAACAACTCAACTCCCACGAAGAAAAATGTGGCGGAGAAGAAGCAAATCCTGCAGCAGCTCATCTCACCCGTCGGCAAACAGTCAACGAAGAAAGTAAGTCTCGGTGAGCTAATTCACATGAGCGAGCACAAAAATAACGGTGCTCACTCTGCCCCGTCTGTAGTGATCAGGGAGACGAAATTTGGAGAAGGGGAGGCAGCGATGAGCGTCCTCAACGATCCCAAGCTGGAGAAGAAAGTGACGTTTGCGCGACTTCTAAACAAGGTACGAATAAAGAAAATCTATTTGAAAATATTAAGACGTATTATAACATCAATTATCTCAATCTCATCAGCATCGAAGCAGCAAATCAAACTCAGTCTCTCGTACAAAGCAAAGCACAGTCGGACGGACTGGCATTCTAGATGGAATTATAAATTCGGACACTAAAGACACTAAACTCGAATAGTTTCACCACTAAGTCACTTTTTTAAACATCTCGAAACCCGTTTCGCTAACCATGTTAGTATCATCAGGAGATAATTTAATCTGATTAAATTAACTTAGATTAGATTAAATCATCTCCTGATAATGCTAACATGGTTAGCGCGTCGAGAAATTTAAAAAAGTGATTTGATTTTTAATGGTAAATCTCTTCGAGTTCCAATAGAAGGGTTGGTCAGGTTAAGACAGTTTTTTACATGTCATTTATTAATAAATTGTATGTTAGATCAAAGAAATAAACAATTTTTAATCAAACCGGACGAAGTTAGGTGAAGGAAATAACAAATATACAGAACCAAAAAATGATCTATTTTTTCTTACAACGTTAAAATAGGTAAAAAACAATATTCACTAATCACAAAAAGGAAGCAATAAAAACTCTCATTTTTTAAAAGTAGGTAACTAACGATTCACTAATTGAACAACTAACGTTATCTATTCACTCACTATCTACTGATAAGGCGAGAGATCTAAATAAACACTAAAGGTGCTTTTAATTACAATAAAACTTCTTTAAGTAAAGAGCCAGTTTTTATAGGAGTTGACATCAAGTCTTTATTTGAGGCTATGCCGCTACTGATGCAGCTGCTTTAGAGTTGGTTTGTGGTTTTCAGCGTTACACCGCAAATATAGCATGTTCGAGTGGAACGCGTTTCACTTAATACGTTACATATTTTACCGTCTTACAATACCAAATCACTTTTTTGAACTTCTCGACGCATATTTCGTTAACCATGTTAGCATCATCAGGAGAAGATCAGATTAAATCATCTGTGTTTAGTGGTAAATCTCTTCAAGTTTAGTGTTTCACACCAAAGGTTCCAATAAAAGAATTGATCGTCTTACCATGGTCAAAAACAATTTATGTTGAAAATGTCAACGAAACAACGAAAATGTCAGTGTTGCGCACAACAATTTTGGTAGGATGTAACTGTTTTATGTCAGTTTGAATAACCGCAATCTCAAAGCGAGCTAATTCTTTGATTCCTTTTTTAAACAGTAATTTGATGGACAAATTTTAAAAGGACAAGGATTTGTCCAATTTTCAAGGACTGGAAAAGAAATATTTAAAACAACCGAACCGAATATTTAAAACAATCGAACGATATCGAACCTTTTTCATCGTCTTCTAAACAAGATGGGCTATGAGCTTCATATAAGATTTCATTGTTAATCCTGAAAGCGTGAAAACCACATACAATGGGCGAGAAATTAATCATAAGACATCGTCTGATATCATCAGGAAAATTCCTCTGAATAATAATTCAATGCAAAGAAGAATAGATGAAATGGCTACAGGTGATAAAATATCATTGTGCGATTACTTAAAGATTTGCAAATTTTCTCAAACTCCATGAAACATCTCTACCAAATAACGAAGGACTACTCTTATCATACATTCGATTCATAAAAGAAGAAAAAAATTGTCAAGAGTTAATATTTGCTAAAAATTTGGTACAAACCGATATAAAGGAAAAATTGATATTATTACCATGAACAAGTTTTTTCAAGAGAAAGAAATTCATATTCGTAATATTTTGTCAGCTGCTACTGATGGTGCTCCAGCAATAACGGGGCGTCATAAGGGCTTCATAGCTCATTTGAAAGAAGCAGTACCAAACGTACTCCCAAATGTACTCGCCGTACATTGTGTTATTCAAAAATCTAAATGTTACATTATTAGAGCAGTCAATAAGATTAGAAGCTATTCGTTGAACGACAGATTATTTAGTCAGATTATTTATTTATTATTATAGTAAAAATGATGAAGATTACAATTGCTTGCTACTACACATAGAGATTCGTGAATTGTTTTTTCGATCTATTTGACACAGTACTGGACTTTCTGGAAAAGAGAGAAGAAAAACTGCGCGAAAACCTGATTATATTCAAAAATAAGTCAATTTAGAATAGCAAGGTGATGAGTTGAATTTAATTAAAACAAAAAACGTCATAGCTGCTTTTGTGGGAAAACTTCTTCTGTTCACACGAAATATAGGTAGAGATGAATACAGCCACTTTCCCACATTATCGGCAGTCTCTGCAAAACAGGAAAATTTACTTACTTACTGCCAACACTTGGACTTTTTTCATAATTATTTTACGGAGCGATTCCATGATATTTTAAACATGAATGTACCGAGTTGGGTTTTAGATCCTTTTGCAAATGCAGATGCAGGAGAATTTTCATATTTAGAATAGGAACTCGTATAACTCACAACTAACGAAGAACTAAAAGTAAAATTTACAAATCGATACCAAGAGTTCTGGCCTGAAAAATCAATACCAACTCTCTACCCTGGATTGTGGGCAATAATACAGAAATTTTTAATTACATTTCTTTCATCGTATTTGGCAGAGCGTGGATTCAGTGCAGTAGCACTTTATAAGAAAAGGAACAGACTGCACATCACCGAGCGTAGCGATTTGCGACTGATATCAACGAAACTGAAACCCAATATTAACAAATTGTTAAAACTCCACCAGCCTCAACCATCTCATTAATTTTGTTACTCCTTATTGATTTGGTGTTTATTTTTAAATGTTTAATATATAATTACTATATTTGATGCTATTTTTAATTAATTTTTACTTTATGATTCTTAATAGAGAGACAGATAAAATAATTAAAGATAATCTGCAACTATATTTTAATATTTGGTATAATTAACTATTACGGAAAAGGGGGAGTTGGATTTTTTTCTTATAATGAGAGCGGGGGTCCAAAAAGAAAAAAATTGGGGACCTTTGATGATTATGAAGCATTTCAAATCGTACAGCAAGGAATTTGGCAGTGCTTTATTGTGGTGAAAAAAAACACTTTCTTTTTGGCCAGATGTGGACCATTACCCCGAATCACCCTTCAGTTAGTCCAGAAGTAAAGCGTAATACTCCCCGATGATGGTCCTACCTGTTGTCAGGTAGTTTGTGAGCACCACACTACGAGAATTCCAGTTTTCATTCTTTCCTTTCCAATTTATCAGAATATCCGTAGAATTCAACGATCACTTTGAAATTGAACAACATATTTTTTTGTCGTCGAACATGAAGGAGAAGAATCGTTTAAAGTGGAATCTGATACGTTTTGTATATCCGTCAGAGTTAAATCCTTCAAATTAATATACTTTATAACAGCTGAAATTATATCAATCTTTCAGAAAATGGTTTTAAAGAACTTATCAAACAACCCCCGTTTACTAATGAAAACTAAACATTGTATCACACTAGTCATTGTAAATTGAAGCTAAATATTAGTCTGATCATCCAGCGTATTGCAAATATACTCAGTACGTTGATTAAATTTTCGGATTAGCTTTGATCTACATGTTTGCGTAGGTTAATATTAACACATTTATTGTTTAATATTTGGAAAGCATGTCACACAATTTTTAAAATTTACATTGACAGTGAATGGAGAAATTGTTTATTGCATATACGTTCCTTTTAAATACAGTAATTCCTCATCAATCGCGGTTTCTGCAACCGCGGTTTTGTCTTGCGAAATCGCCTAGACTAAATTTTCACTAGCCTAGACTTTTCATTTCGCCTAGACTAAAATGTAACGGCGCGGTACTTTTTCGTCGCTATCTCGTGCGAACGGCTACTCCAATTTTCAAGGAATTTTCCGCATGACGCACGCCCGTTGGTTACTCATTTCCATCGTATGTATCATTATTCAAGCGAAGTTGGTGATTAGGGAGAATATTGACATTTTCATGAGTTTAATTACGTAGTTATATGTACATGTCCTAATTTTAAAATCTATTGGCATCTACAGGCCAAGATTTTGTTTAAAGGAAGCGAAATGTAAAGAGTCAGCAGGTGAAATGTATGCGAGTGCCGCGAAAAAGTTTAGAGTGAATGAATCCACAGTAAGAACAATAGAAAAGATTGAGCAATCCATTCGAGCCAGTGTTTCGTGCGGTACTAGTACCAGCAGTAAAGTTAGGTGTTTCTCTCGACCTCTAACGATGGAAAATATGGAATGAGCGCTCAGAATTTGGATCGAATATCAAATAGAAAGAAGGGTGCCTCTTAGCAGCCGAATTATTCAAGAAAAAGCTACGAGTCTTTTCGAGAATCTAAAGTCAGATGAGAAAACTCTAAGCTTCCAAGCTAGTAAGGGGGAGGTTTGAAATGTTTTAAAAAGTGCTTTTTGCTACACAACACACAAAAATTACTGGGAGTCGGCTTCTGCAGATCACGAGGCGGCTAACCGATATCCGACTGAATTTAAACAATTGATTAAAAGCAAGGATTATCAACCAGGTCCGGTATTTAACGCCGATTAGACAGGTTTAGTTTGGAAGAAAGTGCCTGCTCGAACATTTGTGTACCAAACAGAAAGATCCGCACCGGGATTTGCAAAGGATAGGGTTACTCTTCTCTTTTGCCCTAATGCTTCAGATAACTACATGATAAAGCCACTGCTCGTATACAAATCTCTTACCACACGTACTCTAAAAAATAAAAATAAAAATGATCTGTTGGTCTTTTGGAGAGCAAATCAAAAAGGTTGGTTGACTGCAATATTATTTACAGACTGGTTTCTGAACTGCTTCGTACCCAACGTTAGGCAATATTTGGCCTCAAAATCGTTGCCATTCAAAGCTTTACTCCTTATTGATAATACTCCGGACAATTTTGAATCCATACAGTTTGCTGATTCAAACATAGAAGTTTGCTTCCTACCTCCTAACACTACATCACTGATACAACCATTAGATCAGGGAACTATAGCAGCGTTTAAAAGATATTATGTCAAGTGAACTTTCAGTTATGTATTGAATTAATTCTTGAATACATTTATCAAAGAAGTAGTGGATGAGTTATGTTCATCAACATTGAATTGACAAAAACCTTTAGCAGCTGTGAGTATTATTCATCGCAATAATGCTCACTAGGTTAATGGAACATATATGTAAAGTTTTTATTCGAAGTAATGTTATGACACGTAGTGAGAATGGAATGTAATGACAATAGTACATGTAATGGTCTTGATGGAATCAAACTCTGGAACTTTGTCGAATATCACTGTATTTATTCAAAAGTCTTTACTACCTAGTTTACAGCTTGCACACGACTTCTAAACTCTCTTTTACAATTCTTCCCTGTCTATTAATAGTTTCAAGAGTACATTATAGTTAATTATTATTCAGATATTATTGTTTGAATTCCTTCTTATCTATTGTACAAATACAAATTAAATTAGGATTTTTTAGGGTTTACATTCGGTTCAAAACAATCCCATTAGAGGCGGTGAATAACTTGTTATCTTAATAGGAATGGGAAGTTTATATAATGATTCGAAAAACAAAAATAAAAATATATATGTTGTATGTTGAAAAATGTTAAACATCTGAAAAAAAAATAACAGCGATCACATTGAGCATATGGAGATGAATCCCATCTTGCATGATTACCTCTTTTAATAGTTATCTGTTAGCCAAACAAATTATAAAGATTATATCTGATATTGAATCCAAGACATTTTGCAGAAAAAATTAAATAGGGCAAGGGTCCGATATTACAGTCAGGGAACAACAAAAACACGCTTTAAAACTGCTACTGGAAGTATATATTCTCCCAACGTGAAAATTGTTCAATTCATCAACAACATTTTCAAATTAGCTGCCAAGTTAATTAATCATCAGTGGTACAATATATTCAAGTTATTGATAAAATTAAGTACTAAACTGAAAGATTTATCTGGCTATGTTAGCATCATCAGGAGATGATTCAATTTAATTCTAATACTAAACTACGTTCTATTTGTATGATAAACGTATCTAATGAAATGTGTAAAAATTATAAACCGTGAAGTTAACTAGTATAGTAACAAATTAAAAGATCCATATTAACCAGATATAAAGAACAAATTGCCGACAATGCCGATATATATATATATATATATATATATATATATATATATATATATATATATATATATATATATCATCAGCCCGTGTCGATCCACCGCAGGATGAAGAACTCTTCAGCATGCTTCCAACTTTCACGGTCCTGGGCTTTCCTCTGCCACTCGGGTCAATACACTTAACGATGTCATCAATCCATCGTGCTTTCGATCTTCTTCGCGGACGTTTGCGATCAAGCGGTATCCATTCCAGGATTGCTTTGGTCCATCTGTCATCCCATCGCCTCACTATATCGCCTGCCCATCTCCACTTCAATTGCTTTACTCTTCCAATGTTGTCACAGACTTTCGTTTGTTCCCTGATTCATGCGCAGGACTTTCTGTCTTGTCTTGTAATGCCAAGCATACATATTTCCATTCCCCTCTGTGCTACCCGAAGTTTTTGAATTGATTGGGATGTGAGTGTCCAGATTTCACTTCCGTATGTCATAACGGGTAAAACGCACTGATTGAAGACTTTTCTTTTCAGGCAAAGTGGGAGTCTGCTCTTAAACACTATGTTGAGCCAGCCACATTTAACACACTGTTCTACCTCGGGGGCGGTATTACCCTCCATTGAAATCTTCTGCCCAAAATATATAAAGCTGTCCACAATCTCCAAATCCCTTCCTAAAACTGAAATTCTTCTGTCCTGAGCGAAGTTATTGAACATAACCTAACTCTTTTTCAGATTTATTTTTAAGCCAAATGGTTCGCCAGTCCTTTGCAGTTCTTATATGCGTCTTTACAGCTTCTCTGGGTCTTGTGAAAGGAGAACGATATCATCTGCAAATCTAAGATGGTTTAAATTTGCACCATTGATCTTTATACCATCCTGTTTCCAATCCAGTTTACGGAATACTTCTTCAAGGCCAGCCTAGAAAAAAATAGGCGATATTACGTCACCCTGCCGTACACTTCGTTCTACATTAATTCCAACTTCAAGATCATCAAGGTGAATTGTGGCAGTAGCTCCATCATATATCGATCTTTAGAGGTTTACATATGCTTTATCTACCCCTTCCCTTGGCTAAGCAGTGCATCCATTAAAGCATGCTTTGAGATGGAGTCAAATGCTTTTTCGTAGTCGATAAAAGCCAAGCACAGTGGCATGGTGTATTCGTTGTGCCTTTCTATGACCTGCTGTACAACCTGGATGTGATCCATTGTACTGAATCCACTTCTGAATCCTGCTTGTTCTTTTGGTTGTGCGACATTCAGTTTTTTTTTAATTATTTTAGAAATTATCTTAGTGAAAACTTTGTACATTACTGATGTATGGATTACTGGCTTATTGGATGGTAGTTCATTAAATCTTACTGTGCTCCCTTTTTATGTAAAAGGATCACTTCTGAATTTTTCCATAAGTCAGGTACTTTTTGTTCTTTGAGGTATTTTGAATATAATTTTGCCAGTGTTTTATGTAACGTCCGACCACCAGCTTTTAGTATTTCGACAATTACACTGTCCTTTCCTGGAGCCTTGCCATTTTTCATCGATTCTATAGCATTTGTTACTTCCTCCACTAGGATATCTGGTATTTGTTCGTCCGTGGGTATTGTTGTCTTTGATTGGTTCTGATCTTCATATAACTAGGAATAAAATTTGCGTACGCGCCCTACATACTGTGCCATCCTCATGCTTTAAGGCATATATTTGCGTTCTTTTGTTTCTCAGCTTCTGTTTAACCTTGTTAATTACTTTGTTTTCTTTCAGGGTTTTTTGCAATAGCTGCATGTTGAATCGGCGCATGTCCTCTTTGATACGTTTTCTTATAGTTTTGCAGAGCTCAGTGTACTCGACCCTGCCAAAAGGACTATCTGCATTTCTCATTGGCCGCCGTTTCTTCATTAAATTAATGGTCTCACTGGAGATTTTTGTCTGTTTGAGACATTTTTCTTCTGGTGCTATTGAAGCAGACTTTTGAAGCACATTGTTGGCGATTTCTTCATATTGAACTGATAGTTCCACTTCCTCCGAATCTTGTAACAGAGCAAACCGGTTTGACAAAGTAATCTCAAAATCGCTTCCTCTCTCCAGCAATTTCCCAGAATCCACTTTCCCCTTCTTTGTTCTTACCATTCTTTCGCGTTCTCTTCGACAGTTAATCCTAACTTTTGCTCATACCATTCGGTGGTCACTTCAAACATTAAAATTGTTAAGGACAGTACAATTCGTAAATATTGTTTTATCGTTGGTCATGATGTAGTCAATTTCACTTGTGAGCCCAGATGGACTTTTCCATGTCCATTTTCTGGTGATATTTTTCTTATAGAACGAATTCATAATATATAGTTCTTGTCCTTCAGCAAAATCAACTAATCTGTCACCCCTATTGTCTCGCTCACCAGTTCCATATGGACCAGTTGCATTTTCGTCAGTTCTTGTTGTTCCAATTCTGGCATTAAAATGACCCACCATTTCTCCTTGTATAAAAGCTGGGCCACATCATCATAGACATATCCAATTCCGCCACATCGGCCATTTTCAGTACCTCGAGTGTAGAGTACGTGTCCAGTTGGTTCCAGTTTGATTAACTCTTCTCCCTTTCTTCGTGTATATTTTATAACAGTAATATCTTATATAAATATATAACAGTACTTGTATATATATATATATATATATATATATATATATATATATATATATATATATATATATATATATATATATATATTTGTTGGTGCCCAATATGCACTGGACCATGATCATAATATAGAGAATAAAAACTTGTTAAAAGTGCAAACAGTACTAGGGCTTTCGATGCGTATGGAAGCATTCAAAAAGAAATTGTAAGAAAACCATGAACTGGGATAAAGGACCTATTCTATTCAATTAATTTTGGATCTATTAATGGAACGCTTGGTTAACTGCACACTTCCCTGGGTACCTTTATCATACATATATCACATCGGTCAATAAGTCCTCAGTTTCTGAGTCATTGTGTTTTAAGTGACGCTACTTTTGTTAATTTCAAAACAATACAAAAAAAAGAATTTCGTGTGTTGATTAAGCATTTCTTTTTGGCGAACAATGGTATGGAAAATCAACCATAAATGATTGGTATGCTCAATTCAAATGTGGCCGTACAAGCAGCGATGATACAGAACGCTCTAGATGTCCAAATGAGGTGGTTACACCAGACATAAGAAAAATTCACAAAATTATTTCGCAAAAGCGTAAAGTAAAGCAGGAGATAGTTGATATCATGAAGATATAAAAAAAAAGTGTTTACACCATTTTGCTTGAACAGTTGGAAATGCGTAAATTGCTAACGAAATGGATACCGCATTTGCTCATAGCGGATAAAACAACAACGTACTGATGATTCTGAACAATGTTTGGAGCTGTTTAAGTGAAATAAAAATGATTTTATGCGGTGTGTGACAATGAATGAAACATGAATTCATCACTACATTCCGGAGTCAAATCGGCAGTCAGCTGAGTGTACAGTAGCCGGTGAAACTCGTCCAAAGCGACCGAAAACATAACCCCCGGCAGGCAAGGTTATGGCCTCAGTATTTTTTGATGCGCATGGGATATTGTTCATCGCTGGCCTCGAGAAGGTAAACCATCAAGAGCGAATATTACATAAGCATTTATGCGTTTGAAAGAATCGCAAAAAAAGGCTCCAAGCGAACAAAAAAAGTGCTGTTTCAGCAAGACAATGCCGTGTCAAAAATGATTGACAATGATGGCTAAATTAATTTCGCTCCAATAAGGAGGTAGTTGCCGAAACTGAAGGATATTTTGATGATTTTGAACAAACCAAACCTATCCAAACATTTTAGTTCAAGCACATTATTACAAATATATTGTTAAAATTGTGTTTATAAATTTTATGACCCGATTGGAAACACCATCATGATATCTTAAAATATCACGAAGGAGGATATGCTGTTCGGAAAATCGACTGTTCTCACTCTTATTTAACTTGGCATACGAAATAGAGGAATGACTCAAAGTCAAGTACAGGCAGATGGCATTTTATATATAATGTGAGGTTTGCTAAAAATCTGTGGGTGTTGATATTGAACCAACCCAAATAAATGGAGACCAAATAATTAACGATAACAGAAAGGGACGAGTTTCAAATAGAATTCGACAAAGTAATTGAATACGTGTAATTAAGAATAGAATCGACCAAGAGGTTGTCATCTCCTGTAATCCGACGACTCAGAGGTCGAATTGCGGCATCGTTTGTTAAGGTTAATACTTGGATAGATGCGAACAGAGATTGGGCTTGCGTACTGCATTTCAAAAGGCCAGAGTGGACATCCCGACAAGGAATGTATCTTCAGTCACGCCGCTTGGACAAAGCCAGATGCCTTCTAAGGGATATGGATAAGGGATATATACACTCGCCACTTGGTAGGCTTCTGGAGAGACTTAAGGTTAAGCACAAACAAAGGGTTGATAGCCCGAGAAAGGTAGTGATGACTATGGTCCGGAGCACACATTAGGCTGAATATCCACTTGCTAAATAGTTTCGGTTGCAGATGTCTTTCTACGTAAATAGAGAGTATTAATTAATATTTATAGAGAAATATTACTTCTATGTTACAAAATATTTACTTCTCTTTAAGAATAGAATAGTAATGGTAGTTAAATGATAAACATAAGTGTTAAAAAAAGTTCAAAACAATATAATTAGAAGAGATATGAGACCAACACTAATATGCTTACGATACATTAAAGTTAGTATGAAATTTTCATAATTTGTCGAAGATAGAAAATAAATCTCATACTCAGCGATGAAGATTACAAACTCTAAGTAATCTACGGAGTATAGATACAAATAGAATAGTCAAAATTATTTTATGAAATTAAGTTGTTTAAGGGCCCCTAATCTATTTATTCTACCGAGAGTATTTTTTAATTTATAGTCTAAGACAATTCGAATGACCTGTAGAACTCTATGAATGTTACAAAATATCGATACTTGATATAATTTAATACAACTTTCCAAAATAAATTTTTATTTCTAATGTTCTGTCTTTTAACTACTGGCTTAATACTCATAGAATTATATTTACTGATATTCTAACTTTGTAAATACCAGTGCAATTTTCTTTAATCACTATAACATGTGTTTACTATTTTTCTCTATATGTAAAGGTATCGGCAGAAATGAGTTCAGGATCAGACATGGAGGCAGGTGGAGCACGTATGGGCCGTCCAGGTACTGCTTTCGCACGCCCCTCCAGCACGCCACCATCACCCAGCGTGGTTAATCGAAGTCCAAACAGCACATCCAGTAATCAAGGCAGCGACTCATTCACCAGCTCAGACTTAGCCATTCCCAACGCGCTCAGCTCCAGTATATCGGATCTGTTGGGATGTCGGCGCACAAGCAAAGGCGTCCCTGTGGGACGGCAAAAGCCTGCAAGCGCGGACTCCATACTGGCTATGTTCAGGAACTTTTCATCCAGCTCGGCTGGAGTTAATTTACCACCTTCGCTAAAACTCTCGCCTTCGACCACACCTACAGCTTCGACGCCTCACGATGACGTCGTAGGTGATGACGAATCGTCTTCATCATCTGTTCATACACCTGTATCATTTTCAAGCGGACTATCGGAGAGTCCGGTGATGCCTCAGCACCTGGGTACTATCGAAGTACCAGTATTGGATCCTTTAGGTGCCCACCGGCCACCTCCTGGTGCAGGAAACTTGTTGCATCCACCAAGTATTTTGTTGGAGATACCAAGCACAATCAGCAAGTGCCTTTCGCCTATTCGTGAATTGCCAACTCCGCTGCCTTCGCCTGCTCTGACTCCGGTGATGCGCCGCAGCCAGTCGCCGGTAGCCAGAAGGGCAGCCGCTGCTTCCGCTTTGGATAACTCCGGTAGCGGGGACGAACGAATTTCCGTGGAGATTCCGATCGTTTCAGTCAGCACAAGCGAGGACGAGGACGTTCAATGTCCGAGGATCGCCGTTGATCCTCAGGCTGAAGATGGTCTCATCTTCGAAGAAGCTGTTGCGATGCAGCAGAGTGCCTTATTCAAAACAAAGGTAAGTAGTATCTAAAAAAAACTTAGTAACTAGACAGTTTCCATCATAAGGTACCCCTCAGAATATAGTAGACCTTACCCAGTTTCATCGGATTATACGCTGTTCTTTCAAATGAACTCCAATAAATTGGAAAATTTAATAATCAATTTTTTCCTTTACACGGAGAAATTTCTAAAACTATAAATAAATGACATAATTTCAAATTAAAAGTAATTATTTTGTTTGGAATAAGAAATAATACAAATGATGCTCCACGGAAAACTAACGGTTTTGGAATGGATAGTATTGAGTTAGTAATGGGAGATGGAGCCTCCGACAGATGTCTATCAATTATCCCTTCGATGATGTTTAGTCTCCATCATGTCGCCATGGGCTCTAGATGACCACGTGTTTGCTTGCGATAAGTTTGTCAATGGTGGTCCACGAAAAAATGACGGCTAGTGCTGAATTAGTAGTGAGAGAGGGGGCCTCTAGCAGATCTCTATTAACTATCCCTTCGAAGATGTTTAATATCCATCATGCCGCTTTGGACTCTAGAGCACCACGTGTTTGCTTGCGAAACATGTATCAAACGTGGTAAGTCCGAAATTAAAACACGACTCTTCAGGCGTCAACTCAACATCAGATGTGATGGTGAGATTCACAGCCGTAAAACGATTCTCGAATGGGTAACTTCACTAGATAATTCAAATGCACCAGATACCACTACCACATTTTTTCAATGAAGATGGAGTCATGGTGGCCATTATTTCAGCTCGCTACGTAATCATGTTGGAAAACTTTTTCAAATCAGAACTCAGAATCAGATGAGGAATGTGTGGTTTCAATAAAAGAGTTCCACTGCCCATATGGCCAAAGTTTCCATGAATGGTATTCGAGCTATATTCGCTAATAGAGCAATTTCTCGCTGTGGTAGTGTCCAAATTGTAAAGAGTCGAATAAGAATGTCAGGACTTTGAAACTTAATAATGACAATACTGTTCGAGACATAAATGTCACTCATAGACTGCTGTTTTCAGTACATTGGGTCAATTCCCTGGAAATATGGATGGATGGATTTCTACGCCATGGAAATATCACCATGGCGTAGAAATTGGAAATTGGAAGGCGACCCCACTTTGATAAAAAATCATCTCTTCCGAGGAAGCGCACTTCTGGTTTAATAAGTTTTTGAACAAACATAACTCCAAGTCTTGAACCGATGCAAATCCTCAAGTGATTCAGAAGTTACCTCTTCTTCCTCAGAAAGTCATTGCTTGGTGCATTTTTTGTTTTGGCTGAAGGGGTGATTTTTTGAAAGACAATGATGGAATCGTTTCGTATAAGAATATGCTAACAGAATATTTCACTTGTACCGATAAATGTGGATATAAACAATGTTATATTTTAACAAGACGGGACTTATCACACATCTAGCTAGGCCAGCGATTTATTGCAAGAAAAATTTCAATCGATCACCAAGATCATGCTATTTCATGCCCTTGGATTATTTTTTGTGGGGTTATGTTAAATCTCTGGCTTACAGAAATAAACCCCAAACAATTCTTGATCTTAAGAATAACACTACAGAATGCATCCCACCAGGAGAAGTCGTTTGTTCTGCAAGGTAAAATTTAAATTACCGGATTGTTACTTGTAGTTATTGTTGTACCTTATTGATTAACTCTTTATATAGGCAAAGAAATATCATAGGTATATTTCAAACATCAATCATAAGTTCGTAGTTTAGAAGGCAGTTCATTACAGTTGTATTCTACTCTTAGTTATCGTAGACAAACGCCTAAAAATTAATACCAAGTAATATACAAGGTATTTCGAAAGAAATTGTAAATAATTTAGTGTGTTTTAGTATCGTTCGTGGTAAACCACAAAATTCATATTTGAAAAATTCATTTCATTTAAATTCATGGTATTTGTTTCATAATATATTCGATATATTCTCTGACATGTTTCGGCCTCGCGACCATTCTCAAACAGTTATGTATAAAGTTAGTTTATACATAACTCTCTCTGAGAATGGTTGCGAGGCTGAAACATATCAGACACTATCTCGAATATATTGTGCAACAAATACCAAGTGTTTTAATAATTAAGATTTTAAAGAGATAATGTATCGAAAGATTCTATAACATACTAAATTTCTTATCATTTCTGTATTCCACTCCTACACGTTCCACGAAATTGGATTAGAATTATTGCAAAATATCCGCTGCTTCTCCAAATTCTGTTTAACTTTTTACGATTTTGTACAAAAGCAAAATGAAAGATATTTTGAGGGGTAAACATTTTAAATTTAAATGAGCTTAAAAAGGCCTGTGTGATTTAAGTAAGCTTAAGTAATCACACGTAAATAATTAACCCATAAAAGTCGTTAGACAGTTGCTTTCCATTTATGGAATTTTAAATCATTATATTCATCTCCAAATTTGAGGGCTTACGTTGCTATCAAAATTCTTTAACATATGTTCCTTTGTTCATATATACAGTAGGGTGGGCCGAAAATCCGTTTTTTTCAAAGTTCCTTTAATAATACCGAAAATATGACAAAAAAAATTGTGCCAAGGAAAAAAAAATTAAGTCGGTATCTTAGGCTCCTCAAAGTTAGTCAAACAACTTTTCTCAACTTACTTTGATCGGAAATTTAATTCTCTACAATAGGGTGGGCCGAATATCATTCAGGAGCCTAAGATATCGACTTAAAATTGTTTCCCATGGCACAATTTTTTTTTGTTATAATGAAAAATATTTTCGGTATTATTAAATGAAATTAAAAAATAACGGATTTTCGGCCCACTCTACTGTATATATGAATAAAGGAACATATGTTTAAGAATTTTAATCGCTCTCTTATACCTAAAAATAGGTAAATCTAAATAAATCAATTACCTAGTTCGATAATTTATTTTTTCTGATACGAATCAAAAGCAGTTATTTCTAACCACGGTGACTAAAAATCCAAAAGTTCAGATTACAGAACCAAATATACTTACTTTATGTCATACTGTTGTTTAGTTAAAATTTTAAAGCTATAATGATCAAATATGTCAAACAAAACTATAAAAAATTGCAGTGGCTAATTAAACCCGATTTTACAGATTCGACCCCCTCCGCTTGGCCAAATCAATGACCAAGACCGGTCTCGACCAAGCCTTCCGCTCATCATTCCGACACTGATCATCGAGACACCGTCACCTACTCGTAAAACTCCCACTCTTTTGCTGCCAGGATCGCCTCCGCCCCAAAGGGCCTATCCTCACCACATCGATTCATTTCCCTTTCCAGGTCCCGCTAAATCAACGCGAAAAATGTTCAAAGATTTCGATAAACCCACATCGCTAGACCTACCAACAGCTCCACCGCTTATTACCATAACCTGCAACTTAAGTGAAGCAGAATCTGATGCAGAGACTACTTCGCCAGCTGTGAAGGTGACAGGACATCACGGAGGTCCTCCCGGAGGCATGACATATCTCAGTCCATTCTCGATGGCTCACCGAGGAGATCAGCACGCCTCCGAATCGAACTTAAGCTCATCCGGATACAGTTCAATGGCCAGTCCTGGACCCTCTCGGTGCGGCTCCAGTAATCCACTTTGTCCATCGGAGATGGAAGATCAAGGGCCGTCGGGTTCTGGAGCGTGCCTGAGAAGACATACTGTAAATAACGTAATTAAAGGTACTGTAAATCAAGCTGGTGGGGAATCAAAAACGAACCAAGGGGAACAACGAAGAGGTCGATCCGATTCTGAAACATTGTCGGACGATCCATTGCTCGAATCCAACGATGAAGGTATTGGCACTGATCATATAGATGAAAAAATTGATGAAGGTGAAGTGAAAAGCGCAAAGGAACTAGAGGTGTTTATGTCGGTGGATGGAGATGTTAAGACGTTGTTAGATCTACCGCTGATACCGACTCTGGCAACAACCCGTGTAGCAAAATGTCTCAGTATTGAGGAATCGATGGACCGATTACTTCCACCCACATCAACGGGTAACTGCAAAAACTCCCTACAATTACCTTCAATTATAGTACAGCTGGAAGCACCTGAGAAATATTTAAGTCCAATGAGTTCTCGTAGTGAAAGTCCACTAAGCGATCGAACTAGTGGCCTAGGACGTTTTTCGCCGCTTTTTTATGGGAAGAACAAAGATCTTTTACCCTTCACAGATTCAGATGGGTTATACGACTTTCCCAGTTCGGATAAGGTAAACATCACCAGTGTAACTCAACATAAAAAAGTGGGCAGAAAACGAGAAAAACGAAGTAACCGAGCATGTAAAACTCCAAGTCCCACCAAACAACCTACGGGAACTGCTTGGCTCAATCATTTAGAAGTTCCAATTAAGGATCATCACTATAAAATGCCGCCTCCTAGAAAACTTAGTCCGAAACGTCGATTGGCACGGGTTCAGGTTGTTAGTTCATCGTCTAGTTCCGAAAGTGTCGAGTCGACGAGGGAAGTGCGACTGGCGTCGTCCAGTCCTAGTCCAGATAAACGATGGTCATCTCCAATAGGGTGGATAGACCAAAAGCAAACCCGTTCATTGGACGTTTCAGCAGAAGATAAAGTAAGTAAATATGGGGGTAAATATGGAGTATTGACTCAAGTCTTAAAGCAACTAACGAAAAATATTTGAAGATACCAATAAAAATATTACTTTTAAACTTTTTTATATGATAACCGCACAGAAATTAATACAAATACATTTTAAAGAGTTGTTACGTTGTTACCATTATGTGACTCTTTCATTTTTACTGTGAAGTCAATGATTATATACTGAGTTCGAAACAAGATATTTACGTTATTGACTTAACAATGCAACAAAAAAAAAAGAGTGAGAAATGTTACACAATATAACCAAAATTGCATGCAAAAGTGCATCACCGAAAATACTTCAATTGAAAAGTTCCCCTGGTTTTTCTTTCTGTTTATTGACACATTTCTTGGGGTTGCGAAGCTTTAACAATTTGAATTTCTGATGCTAGCAGTTGATTGCGCAACTTCAAAACTGACTAGGTTTAATCCGCTTAAATACATATGGCGCAGGACTGTTGAGCTGAAAGCATTCTTAAGGTTTTTTGGATACGCATACATCCTCCCTTCCAAGAAGAAACTCTATAGTGGTATAACTTGCGTTTTGTCAGGAAGCTGTTTTCTTAAGGGTACCAGAGGATTCTTGCCTCTGAATTATGACATTTTTGAAAATTATATAAGTATTAACGTTAATATAAGAATTTGCAATAATAACCGTAATGTCTATTAAATATTTTTCGGTTGTACATCGGAATCTCTTCCAAAGGTTTTTCCAATTTGATGTCGTGTACTTCTTGTAGGTTTAATTTGTTTTTAATTACTGGTTTATTTCTTCATACTTTATTTAATTGGATATTTGTCAACCTATTATAACATTATGTTTTACCATACATTTGTCTTTAGGTCTCATTTTATGAATTATTCGATAGTTTAAATAGACAGGTTCCCTTAAGTGTTTAGATTTCCTGTTCATTATATTTAGAGGTGACGAAATTAAAATACAGGTACAAGTACAACAAACAATAGCAAAAATAAAACTAGGTAAAGCAACAGGCCAGGATCATATAACGACAAAAGTGATAAAAAATATGGAAAGAGGGAATTAAAGTGTTGGAAAGGAGTATCATGTTGCACATCTATAAAAGACGTGATAGACGTGAATGCACAAACTATAGGGAAATAACAATGCTGAGTGTTATAATCCTAAAGTACGAAAGAATAGTAGAGAAAGGACTGAGTTACAAATATAGAGACAATTTAAGATTTTACAGGATTCTGAAACAGAAGGGTAGTACAAAACTATATAATCAATATAAAACAGGTAATAGAAAAAAAGTGAAAATAATAATGTATATATAAGTTTTATAGACCTAAAAGAGCATCTGATTTCATAGCAAGAAGAATAATATGAGATATCAAAAAAAGAAGAAGAGTAAAGAGAAAACTGAGAAACAATATAGAAAGTTTGTGTAAAATTATAAGAAATGATGTAAATATTTGAAACCAAAGACGGTTTGAAATAGGATGGGGTACAGAGGCTTGGAATAGGGTGAGGTACTCAACATAAAAAAATGAAAGAAAAATTATGATTCAACGTAATGAAAGAAATGAAAGGAAAAGGAACAAACGTTCTAATATAATAAATACATATAGATGTAATACATCACAACAAAATTAGCCTTAAAAGTGAAGCGGCGAGGAAAAAGTTAAGGACCTTTTATCGAAAATATAGCGCAAGAACATTTAAAATGGTTCTGTTACATTGGACGACTAGAAAAAACCGAAATGAATATGGTAAACAAAACCACACAGGAAAATACTAAGAGCAAGGCCAAGGAAAACTTGGAACAGCGCAGTAACAGGGTGTTTAGTGCAAAAAACGAGCAGCCTAGAAAAATTGAGGAGTTTAGGACAGAAATGTGGAAAATTGGCAAAACGGTGTGCAGGAATAAACTGCACACCTCAACACCCTTGGGTAAAGAATACTTTATTGACTATATAACATATTGTAGCGATTTTCCTACAAATCGCCACCAAGGTGCAAATAAAAAAATGTCTGTTAAAAATAATAACTATTTATTTAGAGTTGAAAATTATCTCAAAAATTCTCACCGGTGGTTCACTATCACAGTTAAGAAAAATCAAATACACAAATTCAAATTAATCTCGTCCTCTTGACATTGACACCGATACTGACCATTGTTTATCCGTTATACCGGGTTGCTTTACTGCAAAGGCAACCTTCGCCTTTCCTACAGCCCAACGTCCCATAGATGAAACAGTCCACTATCTTCTCTCTTCTGACCATTCGCCTTGGGTGGAAACAGCAGACCAAAATGGCGATCCCTGTGAATTTGAATATCTCCTCCAGCATATTCCGCACCAGCCTCCAATCCAGACGGTCCAACCCGCAAGCCAATTTCGGTATTGCTAACTTGCTGATGTTCTGGTCCAGAAGCTTTTTTCTCAAGTCGCACAAGGTATCCCAGACGAGCGATATGATGGCTTCTGTTCTGTCTGACTGGCTGTCTTGTTCACCAGATAGAAGATTTTGCTGTTGATGCCTTGCTGGTTGGTTGTTATCTACAAAGCATCACCAACATGCGGATTCTGCCTCCTAAGGTTGGATACCTGTCCGAACTTCTTCTTAAATATGACAGCGAGTCCCCGGGACATTTGCGTATTCCTCTAGGACAGTAAACAGGTCCTGTTGTACTTCTATAGTAACGCCGTGTCGACTCTTCCGACCAGTGGAATATCTGTCCATAAATTCTTCAAAGGTGAGCTCGACGGGAAGGTGCATCCTACGTACCCTGCCTTTTCCATTACCATCGTCCCGATCACCGGTAAAAGGCATCATTCGGTTGAAATGGATGATTTTTGGTTTCCCTCGCGGTAGTCTTCGTATGCGATACACCACCTCATTGAAAGTTATCGAGAACTTCATAGGGTCCCTCCCAGGATGTCTGGAGTTTCGGAGATAACCCACGACGACGCCAACGATTGTAGAGCTACGTCAAGTCGCCAACCTGATATCCCCCTTTCTCAGCTCGCACATCGTAGGCGTCCTTCATTCGATCACTGGCAGCCTGGATACTTTGGCGAACCCAGTGATGGATGTCATCCATTCTCCTTCAGAGGTTACAGACATAATCCTCACCGACTGTGTCTTCTCCAGGTGGATAACCAAACTTCAGGTCACAGGGCAGTCGAAGTTCTCTACTCATAATAACACAACAGGGTCTGCCCTGTGCCTCTCGTGTACGGATGAACAGTACAAAATGAACAGGAACAAATGGAGGAACTGGTCCCAGTCTCGTTGATGATCGGAGACTACTTTCGACAGGTATCTATTTATGGTCCGATTCTGTCGTTCCACCATTCCATATGACTGCGGATGTAATGCGTTAGTTCGGGTCTTATGAATGCCTAGTAGTTGACAGTTGTTGTTGTTGAAAAAGACTTCCAGAAAAAGGGCGGACTCAAAATATCTCCCCTGATCGGAATGCAACTCCAGGGGTACTCCAAAGCGACAAATCTATTCCTTCACAAGGGCGTCTGCAATAGTAGCAGCTTCCTGATTCGGCAAGGCGTAGATTTCCACCCATTTACTGAATTAGTCCATCACGACCATTACGTACTGATTCCCCACTTCAGTCTCTGGAAACGGGCTGGAGGAGCCATTTCAAGGCGGCATGGTCGGTTCTCAATTAGAACTTTCTCCCGTAGAGGTATTTGTAGAAATGCTCCATAGATTTGACTACATCCAATAGCTCACGGCGAGAAACACAATAGTTGCGTTCCGGTTTCGACAGGGTCTTACTAAAATATTCGATGACCTTTTCCTCTTGACCGTCTTGTATCTGTGACAGCAGGGATCCTATCCCAATATTGCTTGCGTCTGTGTCTATGATAAATTTCCCTTCAGGTAGTGGATAACCCAGGATAGGTGTGCTGGTAAGGGCCTCTTTTAGACGCTGGAAGGCTTGCTGGCATTCTTCAGTCCATTCAAACCTTATTTCGCCTTCAGTGAGCTTCGTTAACGGCTTGGTGATGTCAGCAAACCCTGATACAAATCGTCGGTAGTAAGTACATAACCCCAAAAAGCTTCTAAGTTTATGTTTGTCCTTAGGTAATGGCCAACTTTCGACAGTTTCAATCTTAGCAGCGTCGACTGCTACTCCTTTTTCCGAGACAATGTGGCCTAAGTATTGTACTTCCCTCCGATCGAGATAGCATTTCTTCGGACTCAGCTTCAAGCCAGATTCCCTTAACCCCTGGAACACTCCTTCCAGGTTTTTCTTGTGGTCTTTGAAGGACTTTCCAACCACAATTATGTCATCCAGGTAGACCAGACATGTCTTCCACGATAGCCCTTTCAAGACCAGTTCCGTCAACCTCTCGAAGGTGGCGGGGGCATTACACAACCCAAATGGCATGACAGTAAACTGCCATAATCCCGTACCCACGGTAAAAGCTGTCTTCTCTTGGTCACTTCGGTCCACTTCCACCTGCCAGTAACCGCTTTTCAAATCCATTGTGGAGAAAATCATTGATCCAGCCAAGGTATCCAGAGTATCGTCTATCCATGGCAATGGATAACTGTCGTTCTTCGTCGCGTTGTTAAGTTGCCGAAAATCCACACAAAATCTTGTCGATCCATCTTTCTTCTTGACGAGAACTACTGGTGAAGCCCATGAACTGCTGGACATCTCAATTACACCTTCTTTTTCCGTGTCGTGGGCGATCTTGGTTGCTTCTTCATACTTAGCCAAGGGTAGTGTTTTAGCAGCCTGACGAATTGGTCTAGCATCGCCAGTGTTGATTATATGCCTAACGATGTTAGTTCTACCCTTGCTCGTCGAACCGATGACGAAGACATCTTGATACTTGCTGACAAGATTCTTCAGAGCAGCTCTCTCCTGATTGGTAAATTAATTTGGACAGGCGGATACAAGGTCTTCCAATTCTTTCTTACCATTGCTACATTCGATGACGTTCAACTTCCTGACAACTGAAGACACAGGAGAACAATACCCCAATACAGTCCCTTTTTTAATGGACACCGAGTAATAATTGGTATTCATTACTCAGATGGGCATTCCTTTGACGACACATAGCAGAACTTTTCCTACTGCCACTCCCCCTCCTATCTCCCTATCATGGCTTCTGGGCTCAAACAGCATGACGCCTCCCATGTCAGACTTCTTCTCCGGGAAAGCGTTCATAATAACCTCACTACGTTCTGGTATTACGCAGTTCTTGCTCAGAATCACACGAACGCCATCTTCCTCGGACCTACGGTGTAGCACGACTTCTTCTCCATTTATCTTCAATGTTCCCCGCTTGAAGTTTAATTCGAGGCCCTTGGCATTTATGATGTCCATGCCCAATATGACTTAGCCTCTATGTCGGCTACCAAAGCTACATGACGAAATGCGGTGCTCCCAAGGCGAAACGTGGTGTTGATTTCGCCGTGCACGGTAGCTGGAGACCCAGTTGCAGTGCGCAGCTTCCATGTAGTGGCCATGATTTTCGTTGAAGGCGAAACGATGTTGGTTCGGTCTTTGTCGCATCTGTATCCAGCAGCATTGGATGTAGCTTGTCATCAATATGGCCACCTTTGAACGCGCTGTTGGACCAATGTTGAATGGTAGCTATTTTTACTGCTCGATGAGGGGCATGCTGGGTACATATCGATAATATTGCCCCTTCTCGTCGACCTGCTTTAGTTTTCCGGGACCTAAGAGGACCCAGGAGGATGCCTCCTTGCATTAGCTTCGCACGTGCCCACTGTCTTCTTTTCTGGCATTGTTTGTCGTTGCACTATATATATATATATATATATATATATATATATATATATATATATATATATATATATATATATATATATATATATATATATATATATTTATATATATATATATATATATATATATATATATATATATATATATATATATATATATATATATATATATATATATATATATATATATATATATATATATATATATATATATATATATATATATATATATATATATATATATATATATATATATATATATATATATATATATATATATATATATATATATATATATATATATATATATATATTTATATTTATATATATATATATATATATATATATATATATATATATATATATATATATATATATATATATATTATATATATATATATATATATATTTATATTTATATATATATATATATATATATATATATATATATATATATATATATATATATATATATATATATATATCGTTGGATGTGTGTGTTATCGTTTTATGATGTCAATAATTCATTTTCGTTCTTCTTTGATCAGATTACCTATTATAAATTAGATCACTGATCCTGGACGATATTATCAGGCCTATTTTTCCGCTAAAATTTGATTTTAAGGAAACTATCTCATTTATTTCATATTTTGAATTGATGTATTAACTGCATAAGGAACAATTATAAACACCATTTTGTTATTACTAGTTTTACATCATTACAATGTTGGTTTACCTGAGGCATTTGCTTATTCAGTGGTTCTAAATCGACGCATTGAAACGTGTACGTTGCCGTTTTTATCCTGACCTCCCCTAGCTGAAATTTTATTAAGCCATCTTTCAGATCGCTTTTTATTGGCTTATTAGTAAATAAAACTATCGAATTAGAATCTTTAAAAAGCGATATAATTGAATCAAATTTTCTGAGGGTGATACATTTAATTTCTTAACTATTTCTGAAGAAGAGTTAAATCGATGTATAATTTAGAACTTTCTCTACTCCTACATTTATCTTCGCTTTTAAAAAGTCAGAGCTACATGTTGAAATAAGGGATATTTTGGGAATACATTATTCTAGGAAGGTTAAATTTTCTACTTGGTGATACAAAATTTGCTTCTTCTGATTTGACAACTTTTTAATTTTTCCCATATCGTTATCTCAAGGATGTGATGTTTACCAATAAGCTAAGCAAAATTCAGTAATTAAAAATCAATATTTTAAATGGCAAAGAAATTTATGAAAGCGATTTTAAAATTGTCTGTATTTGTGCGGCATCCAAAAATTAATCGAAACGATTTTCTGACAGTATAGTCCTCACATTATATCGTACTTTCTGAACAACACTAATATAAAAAATTGTATTGAGCTGATGCAAAATGATGATGTTCGTCCTGTTTTGGGGCTTAATGACATTGAATGTCAATACCGAAATGAATTTGCTGCTGTAATAGATGGAATTTTAACAAGTACTTCGGGAAAATTGGGCTATTTGATGGAATTTTTTAAATTTTGTTAAGCTAAATACCGAAAAAGCAAAAATGCTTCGCAAACGCAAAAAACAGTTCTGTTGACGATTGCACGTGCCATAAGTCGTTCAGAAAATTTAGTGAAAACAATGTAAATATTCACCAATGCACCGTGTTCTGGACGACAAGCGAAGGCTAATAGCAATGAAATATTGGCGCCTTGAAAGTGATCAGCATAGAACAACTCGAAAAATCGGACAAATTCTTGGAATTAACTAGTTAACAGTGTCAAGGCGTTAACGTTAACTTCGAGTTGTTAGTAAGGCCTATGTATGGCTGTGGCATGAGTTAACGGAGAAAAATTTGGTAGGCCGAATTTCTGCTTATGATTCTCTATTAAAACGCAATTAAATACATCAATTTTTAAAGCGGATGATTACAAGTGAGGACAACTGGAATGAACCAGCGCAAAAACCAGTTTACATCCGAAGAAGGTTAAGCGTGCTGTGTATTTCGAGGTAGTGGAAAGAAATTGTTTATTAGCTGTTACCTAACCAGCACATTATTTGAATAAATACTAGGTGCATTAAAGCAAGCTATCAACCAGAAGTAGCCTCAACTAGCTAACAGAAAGATTTTTACGTTCCATCGAGACAATGTTAGACCACATGTGTCTTTGGCCACCCGACAGATTTGTACAACTTGACTAAGATGTTTTGGTCCATCCACCGTACCCTTCCAACGTTGCGCCCTCCGACTACCATTTATTTAGATCGCTTCAAAACAGCTTACATGGTAAACAAATTTACTTCTTCGGAAGACCTAAAAAATCATTTGGATTGGTTAGCTGGAAACCTCAGAACTTCTATGAGCGTAGGATTGAGCAGCTACTGGAGAAATGGAGAAAGGTTATCGAACAGAAAGACACTTAGTATACAGCGATTAAATGTAATTGTTAGTAAATCAAAATTTTCTTCAATTTTTCTTTAAAAAATACGACGAACTTTTTGCATCAACTTAATATTTAATTTCCTTACATAACCAGTCCAGATAATCTTCTTATATATAAAAAGCTGCCTTGAGATCTCTTGCCTGTTATAAGATAATCTTAAGACTATTGTGGAAATAACTATCATTAAGTTGAATTGAGTAATGAAGATTGTTAATTTTTCAGGAAGATTCAAATCCCAGCTCGCCAATGTTATCACGATCACTAGACTTCTCCAGGAAACAGCCCAAATACCAAAAATTGAGTCGTCTTAGAGCAATAAGCAACCAAATCAGATTCCTAAAGAGATTGGAACAAAGCCTAAAGAGACGAGAACGCGTAGCCAGCTCCATCTCAAACACAACCGACAGTGAAGATGAAGAAGAAGTGCCCATGGTTACATCACCACTTCTGCAACAGCCCAAAGGACCAAAGATCGAAATAAGGAAGAGCAGCAGCATCGGTCGTTTACAAAATACAAGCAAAAATGGTAGGGGCACAAAATATAAAAAATGGGACTCAATGCAAGAGCAAAGCTGGCCCAAGGAAGTGCTGACCAAAAATGGCCACTCGGAATGATCTCAGCTGCGCCTTTGGAAGTGTATTTCCACCGCTCAATCATAATCACTCATCAAATTTTTTAAATAGCTTAATTTTATGTTTTGCAGATGTTTTTTTTGCGATTTTGAATGTGAAATCGTTCATACCCAATCATACACTGTACATACATCGAGGGATTAAATAATCATGGCGCTACGCAGGCGCGAATAAGGCTTGTACATGAGACTGATTTTCTACTGTAATGAAAATAATATTTTACTCATTCTGGTTACTTCTTGTATATAAGGTTTCTCATTATTCTATCGTATGTCTCAACTCTTCAATTGCACCCGTCTTTTTAACCACTAGTGACTTACATTTCAAAAGTAAAAAGCTGTTCTAAAGCAGACGTAATGGTTGCCTAATTACGGAGTTATGGAAAATCACTCCTAAGTCAATAAGAAAGACACTAATGGAGTGCCTAATATGAAATAAAAGCTGTGAACAATTAACAAGCAACAAAACTTCACATATTTTCTACAGTAACTTACGGTAAAAAAAATGAATCTTTAAAAGGTATCTCCTAAACGAAATATAATTCAGGAACAATTAACAAAGCAGATTTAACGATTTTAAATTTGAGTAGCGAAAAATTCAGAAAGGTTTGGAAATTTTCAAATTGATCATTCCAAATACAATATAATATCCTAATATACAGAAAAACACAAACATTTCTTCAAGATAATCTTTGCTTTTCTATTTAGACTGTCTTAGACTTTATAGTTATATTTACTTATTTTTATTTATTGTTATAAACCCTTTTTATTAAAAAAAAAGACAGCCAAAACAACCATAAAAGTTCTAAGGAGGTAAATCGAAATACATATTGGAACACAAAATTAAATAGATATCCTGTTATTGTGGCTGCCTCCTCTGACACAAACTCTTAACGAAAGTTTTTATATTGTATTTCCACTCAAATCCCTGCCCTTTTTCAATATGACATGGAAAACGTCAGATTCCAAGGAATCAAAATCAAAACATCGAACCAAATTCCTTAACACTCCTTTATTCTCGTTGTAAATCTGTTATTTCACATGGTACATTTCTTGTGTTTATAACTTCATTCCTTCTTCGTCCCCATCTTGTCCTGTCCATAAATATAGACGAATCGTCTATTTATTTTAGAACGGTTACAGGATGTCATTATCTTATCCTTGGATAAACTCGTGATCGTCCTGTTTGAGAGTTGTCTGGTGCTGTTTTGAATTTAACTTTTGGGTCTTACATTCTGTTAATATAGTTATTCCATTCTTTTCATCCATTATGTCCACTTATTTATACATTCAACTAAACTTTATATATACGCCTTATTTCTTCATTTCGTATTATCTCTACTATCCTTCTTTAACAGCCATTCTACATTCACTCTTAGATATAGATAGGCCTCCCCTTGAGTTGTAAAAACTCATTGGAAGTATTCCAATTTCATTAAATTATAGAATATAAAATAAACTATATAAACTATTCTATTAGTAGCGATATTTGCATTTTAGTTATAATAAAAAGTTTACTAGTTCTTATCGTATCTGGTCTTTATATCTGGTTTATATATTTATATTCGGATTTGTTTTCTTCTTAATTTTCTAAGTCAGCACGACTTGAAAAGCAATGCCGAAATACTGCATCTCCATCAATTGTTCAATGTTGAACTGTTCACTGTAATATACCAAACTGTGTTTACTTTATGAAGATCGTTTTATTGTGACTTATTAAAATGTCAACGTCAACTTATAGTAATACCTTAGTTCTCTTCATCCCATCTGATCGACTTTTCAACATTTACGTTGTTGATAACGTCATGCATAATTATGTTAAAAAGTAAAAAGTTTACTGTATCTCAGTTCAGTTAATTGCCCTTCAATTTTTGCTTCCATTCTTTATTTTTAAATATGTGTTCTCGTGTATCTAGTACGTGAATAGAATTATCCATCCGTATTCTATCAAATTCAGTTTCAAAGCCATAACCATCCCATTTTCTTTTGAACTAACATCAAAATTAAAGATAATTTAAGAGTTAATTGTTCCTGAACAATTCGATTATTCATGTGTGACCAACCTAACTCCATGATAATCATTTTTAGATACATTTTAGTCGGTGATGCTGTTAACTCTATACAATTTTATCTGTCATTTTATTTCGTAGATTTGGATGTTTTATGATTTAAAAAATCTCATTGATTGATGAAACGTTTCTGAAATCATGGCTGTGGCAATTATGTTGAAATTGTTAAAGAGATCGAAACGGGATTAGCAGAATTTAGAAAACGAATAATTATATTATGTTTTTAGACTGTGACCCGTTTCTCAAAATGATTAAAAACGAAGCAAAAAAAATAAAGAGGAATATCCTGCCAACTTCTTGCGGTTATACGGGTATCACGTAAGCTGTCATATTTTTGGTATCACTGTGATAGTTTTTTCTGAATTTTCTTCAGAATTTTACTCTTCAGCAATATATATGAACTATATAGGGAGCAAAAACAAAAAAAAAGTTTTACAGCACAATAAAGCAATTTATTCACTCACCTACACACCACCCCCACTGCACCGTTTAAATGAATCATTCTCGTTGTTGTGTTTTGTTGGTGATCACTAAGTTAAGATCGAATCGTTATTGTCGTTGTGAGAGTAATTTTAAATTCTTTTGCTATGTAATCGAAATTTATTAAATGAAATAAAGCTTTGTTTTCACAATATGTAGTGTTATTCTTAACTTACCCACCCGCCTCGCTGGGCATAAATTAAACATCAGCAAATAATTGATTCTGTTATGATTAAAATTTCTTTTAGAATCGCATAGCTTTTACAAGCTATTTGACAATTTTTTCTATAAATTTCATGAAAATAACATTGCGATGGATTTACAACGATACAATCCCAAATATCAAATTTCCGTATTATTTAATTTTAATTAAATAAATATCAT